>RJWK010064421.1:0-12324 GCA_004363435.1 Platanista minor
GCCCCGGTCCGGGAGGATCCCACGTGCCGCGGAGCGGCTGGGCCCGTGAGCCGTGGCCGCTGAGCCTGCACGTCCGGAGCCTGTGCTCCGCAACGGGAGAGGCCGCAACAGTGGAGAGGCCCGCGTACCGCAAAAAAAAAAAAAAAAAAAACCCAAAAGGGCAGACAACTCTTTATGTAAATGTCACTGGGTTCTATTTCACCAGAATTGCATTTGATATATAATTCTTCAAGCACAGCATAGATTTAATGAAGAAAGCCTATCAGGAAGCAGGGATGGCATTTATCTTCAGGGTCAATATGCTAGTCTTTCCGCCCCCACCCCACCCCCCCACCCCAGTCACAGGTGAAATCATCTATAAGCATTCTGATCAAGGCTAGAGAAAAACACTAACATAAACCTTAACAAAAGAAGATGAAAAGCAAACCTCTAGTCCTCTCGTCCTTCTCCACTTCCCAGCACACATGGAGAGAGGCTGGACAGGTGAATTTCTACGTCACACCCATTTCATGCAGTGTTTCGTAGGGGACGGCAACCAATCCTGCTTCACAGAGGTCTGGCCAGTGTGTAACAGAAAGTTGGCAGGTGCTGATCCTGCGACTGGGAGAGTCCGGCTACCACGAGGTAGCTTGCTCATGCTACACCAGCCCCTTTTAGAAGACAAATTTCAACAGAGGGGAGGGGCTGGATCTAGGATCCTGGGGCAGTGTGGTGTAGTAGTTAAAAGAGGGCGGGGCATGGAATCCGAGTGCTTGGGTTCCAGTTCTGGCTGTACTGTATAGTAGCTACATACCTCAGTTTCCTCATCTACAAAACAGCAATTAACCCAGCTCAGAGTTGCGCCGATTAAAAAAGGTAATATACCTAAGTGCTTAGCACCATTGCCCGACAACTCATCTCTCAATAACTGTCACCTAATCATCCCGTAGCCATTTGGAAGCACGGCTGGTTAGGCTAAGGGGATGGTGATAAAGGGGTTTTTCCAGACCCTCCCCTAATTCCAAGATCAGGCTTTGGTCAGGCTGAGAAAGTCAACACACTACAAACTACTGATCCTGTTTGCACATACTGTTGGACGCCACATATTCTTTCAGGAACTGGGAGAGAGGGGGATGGTACCCGCCACCCAGGGTGTGGACCTCTAGTCTCAGAGTCCCGATATAGACCACTGAGCCCACTGCCACCAACCTGCCCTCTCAGTCATCTCATGCTTTGCTTTTCTTGTTCAACTGTTCTACAGCTCCCTCCCCTCTTCACCCTCTCCTCCATTTTCATCACTGCCAGCCAAATCTTATATGCACTACTGCCCAAACACGTACGTGGGGGAAGTCACTGAAAGGTAAACCTCAGGGGCCTGCTTTCTGGGCTGTGGAACACCGATTTAGGGAGAAGAACAGCTTTCCACCAGCTGAGATGGCATGTAAGCCTCTTTTTAGGCCAATCTCACTGTTCCCTTCTCCCTCCACTGCTATAACTGGAAGGGTCAAGGTTCTTAGGACTGAAACAGCAAGACTACATAATTTAAACATATTACTTAATTTATAGAAGACAAACTTATACTGGATGCCTATTTTACATAAGCAAAGTTCTGTGAAGGGCACTGCAGGAGTCCCCAGTCTGTTCACTCAAGGGGCTTATGATTGATGGGGGTGGGTGGGAGTTAGAGGCACATAATTAACCAAACCAATGTCACGATGAAAGACAGAGGCAGAATGCTGAGGGAGCACTGGAAGGAAAGGTTTACCCCAAATGGGGCTAACGTGGAATGTTTCCCAAGACGTGAGCTATCAAGACCATGTTATTTATGAAGGGACCCGATTCGCTTAACTGGACCCTGCTTCTATCTTTTACACCTCAATTAGCAGCTACTCCTAAGTTGCTACGAGAGACACAGGGGGCATTCTTTTAACTTTAAGACAGATAAATGTCATTAGAAATCTCTAGCCTTAGAGGCCAAATCTTACCTTTCCAGATCTACAATAGGCAGCTGCAAACCTTGTGGCCTCCCGGACACACAGGATATCCATTCCATCTACCTATTAATAAATGGGAAAGTTTAAACCCAACATTGTAAATTAACTATACTTCAATAAAATTTTAAAAATAAAAAGGAAAGGGGCAGAGCATAAATCCAACTGCCTTTAAAACCATTTTCATCTTACATGACCTGTTCATCCACTAAGAAAACAGAACTCTTTGATCTGTCTGAGATTTTCAAGGGCATCTGACAGAGTGCCCGGGCATCAGGCCATGAGGGTGTAGCTCCAGCTCTACAAGAGGTGTCCTTACCCTCAGCCCAGGAATGAAGTCGCCTCTCTTGTAGTAATCAGTGCTGGCTGCTGCTCTCTCCACAGATGTTCCCATCCCATAGCGGTTATTCTCACAGATGAAAATACAAGGCAATTTCCACAAAGCCGCCATATTGTAAGCTTCGAATATCTGACCCTGGAAGTATGTATAAAAAAGTCCAAGTGGTTTCATTTTGCTGTTCTTCTCTAGACTTCATCATCCACAACAGCTGCCGCTCTACCCAGCAGAGAAAGCTTTCATAGGATGAAACGCCTCACCCGCAACTAAGCTTCTGAAGCAAAGGAGTGTGTGCGCTTGGGGGTGGTGGGCACGGCGCAGCAAATGCATCACCTCTTCTGCCGCTAAGGAAGTGACAAACCAAGTACTACTACTTGCTTCTGTAGGGCCAAGGCAGCAGCGGAGAATGCGATGGGAACAGATCGACATGTAAGAATGTACTACAGCTGCCTAGTTTTGTGCTTCATTATAAATTCTGTGAGACCCTCTGGATAACCAGAGTGAACCAGTGTCTGAGGATCAGCATCCAGAGCAGGGCCTCGCAGGGTGTCAGCCACAGACTGGTGATTACTCAGACCACGACAGAAGAGCAAAAAGAGTCAGGGCTCAGAAACTATGAGAGGAGTCTGACAGTGCCTTGGCATTCAGGAGAACGAGTCTGTACATTACAGTACTGGTTTAAGAATTGGTTTGCCAAGGGTTAAATCAGTCCTTCCCCACAGAGTCTGTGGAGCACTGAGGTAGAGCAAAGGTGAGCGTACTCTTAGGAGTACACCTATATAAAGCACTTGTGAAACAATGCCAGGATGTCAATCTCCAGTGTGGCCACAAAACCAAATTTTAGCTGGCCATATAAATGGCCACTTCAACTAGTAAGCAATATACCACTTCGCCACAAACTGAACAGTGAATATTCAACACTTTGGACATAAAACTGTAATCAAAGTTAAGAGACACATACTCACCTGATTAGCAGCGCCATCACCATACAAAGTCAAACAGATTTCATCTTTTCCATTGTACTTACAGGCCAGAGCAATCCCAGCTCCCAGGGGCACCTAATATTAAGGACAACCAAGAAAGGAACCACAGAAATCTGTGAGGGAAGAAATTAATGCTCAGAATGTTAACTCCTAACCAGAACGTGAGATAGAAATGACCCTGTCCCTACCCCAACCCTGTCTCTGCTTACCCTACCCCCAATATTATAACCAAACTGGCAAAGTAACACGAATCGCTACTATCGTATTCTGTGTCAACCATTTAGCAATAACGTTTATGCATTCAGAGATTCAACTGCTAATCCTAAAAAGCCAGAAAAAGAAACCAAGGATTAAAAAAAAAAAATACCAAAAACAAACCAAAAAACCCAGATGCTAGAACCTTAATATATTAGAAAGTAAACCGAACAATCTAGATATGATCTTCTACTGTTACTTGTTCAATATTTTCTAACTGATGAGAACAAGGAGGACGGCATAACCACAGAAGCTGCCTTTAGATTCAAACTAGGCCCTTAAGATCCTGACCACCTGCTTCTCCTGGTCTGGTACCAGTGGCAGCACTGTCTACAGCAGGGAGAGAGGTGTGGCCAAGAGGATGTGACAAAGCAATTAAATATCAATAGGCAAAGGTATAGTTCTACTACTAGAGGCTCTTGCTTACTTATAAAACATAATACCTAGAAGGAAACATTTTAAATCACTGTCCAAATCTATTTATTAAATGATCAAATGATAGGGTATGAAGCAAGAGGTCATTTAAAGCACACCGTGTCCCCCAAGTACTGAAGTACTTCAGAGGGAAGTTCTCGGGGGTATAAAATATTGCACAGATGTGGGCCAGGGCCAAATCCAGAAAATCATACAATCCTAGTCCCCAACTACCTGAGCTCCCACGATGCCATTGCCCCCGTAGAAGTTCTTGGCATACATATGCATCGATCCTCCTTTTCCTTTAGCACAACCTCCTCTTCGTCCTAGAAGTGGCACCACACAAACAGGACACATCAAAAACCAAATATATAAAACAAACAAAAACACACCCTGAGTATTTACGACGTAGAGGCTCAACCATTAAAACTCAGAAACCGATTCAACCTACATAAGCACCTGTCCCTCTATGCAAATACATAGACAAGTCCTCCTTATCTCCTGGCCCTTTTATAATGAAGGTCAGACCAGTCCCATGTCCTTGACCTTTCCAACTTTTTCAGCTCTCTAATCACTGAGTTTTCTTCAGATGTTAGTGTGGTACCCTAGACTTTTTTTTTTTTTTTTTTTTTGGCCACTTACAAACATCTTCTGATTTCTCCTACACTGGTTTAAGAGTCAAGGGGGACAAAGGGACTGTTGAGAAGATTCCTAGAATTTAATTTCTACCCAATAAAATACTTATACTCAATTTACTTTCTTTGCTAGATTTCTACTGGCATGCTTGAGTGATAAACACTATTCTGATTTTATAGAGCTGACCTCTTACCTGAGAGGCCAGATAACCTCAAAAATGGTCAGTTTACTCAAAAGCACAATAGAGGTACCAGAGCACCAAAAGGGTGAGTTTTTTTTGGTTTCAGCTTCTTTTTTTTTGTTTTTGTTTTTTTTAACCCTCAAAAAGGTTTCAATGTTAACTTATAAACGGTTAGCATCTTAACAGGAGATCTGAAAACTTAATTTCCCCTTTTTGTAAATTAATAGCAAACCTGTAAGCTCTGCGAGAATTGCTCGGACAGAAAGCCCACGAGTAAACGTAAAGCCATGAGCCCGATACGCTGTGATCAGATGGTCTGTGGGGTTTATGCCAGCCTCCAGGCCCACACAACACGCTTCCTGCATTCAAGGAAGAAGCGGCAATGAGTCAGTACAGTACACATTTCTAGTTAAAAGGTTTCCTAGACTATTATGAAACACTTGGCCCAGTAGAACTCTTCATTAATAACAACAAGTACCTCTATTTTTCACCAGAAACAGAGTAGAGGGTAAGGCCCAAGCCAGAGCCATAAACTGGCAATCCACAGATACGTTGTTTCTTTTAAGCCTGTATGGTGATTTGAAAAAATCCTGAATCAAATGTGAACATTAAAATATTGGGGGATTTCACATGAAAATGGAGACGTCTGTCTTCTCTCGAAGACATCAGGAACAGGAAGCATTAGCCCCATATTTCCACGTGGCACCAACTGGCTGGACTACCAGCCAGTTATGACTACCCCTGCGGGTGGGGCCTGTCTGCTCCACTTCACCACTAGTCCCTGTCACCATTGTCCATTCTATATACAGCTGGCAGCCTTCACTCATTTATTCTACCTAACTGGTCCCTGGTAGGCATTTGATTTTGTAAACCTTGGCCTAAACCTACAAAACAAAAAACAAAACAAAAACCCTTCCCCCAAAAGTATACTCAGTACAGGTGATCATAATGCTGTGTAATGGCACAGGAAGTCAGGAATATGATACATGAGTAAATTCTTCAGCATAAGCTCCCCAGCAGGTCTCAGCATTCTCATTTTTATTCTAAAATACCAGCCTCAAATCCTTCAGACAGATAAAGCAGGGTAAAAGCCAATAAACACACCCCATACTTCAATTCCTAAGTAACACAGTTTTATTACACAACTACCACCCACCTGACCATCACACAAGTGACAGAAACCACGAATAATTTTCTGTTTATACAGCTGATCTGCTTTTAACTCCATTCGACGAACAGTCTGCATCATCCTGTAGTATTTGAGCCCATCCTCCCTGGTGAGCACCGTAGTGACAGGAGGGCCCTCTTCCAGCCGGTGAAGATCACATTTCTGAAATGGAATCAGACAGTTATCTCTCAGTCACTACAATGTAAACACTGCCAACCCATCCTAAGATCTAACTCGAAATATTTAAATCGAAAACAATGAACTTGAAAACCAGCAGGAGAGCACATCAGAAATGCTGCATGTTGCTTCTGATTCCTTCATAAAACTCACTGTGCAATGAAATGGGGTTTTGGAGAAAGGAAATCTTTCTAAGATGACTTTCACTGAAAACCCCTAGAAGTCAGCTGAGTTATATATAGGCTGAAAGGCAAACTTTCAAAGAAGCATTCTAAGAATCTTCTTATTCAAACACGTTACCAAATCACATTTTAAGGCTTAGAGTAGGTCTTTAATTTTGTTAGCTTGCTCTCCTGCTCCGAACTACCAAAAACCTGCTACATAAAAGGAGTAAATTCTAATTTTTGCTAACTTCTCTGAATCTTCGATTCTAGAACATTTGGAATAAAATGGTGAAAAGCATGAAGATCAAAATGCTCTACTGCAAAGGTAAAACTATATATCAAAGTGTACCTGTGGAAAAAAATTTAACACGAAGCAAAACACCTCTTACCTTAATTTCAAATGTAGCATCATTTGCAAAATTACGGGATGCCACCAGCACTCTGCTTGCCTTGAAAGATCAAAATATACAAGTATATCAGTGCTTTTTATTGTCGGTTATTTTTGAGTTATTATTCTTATTAATCAGGTATCAGGATGCAGTCCTAGAACTCTAAGAGCCCTAACACATTCATGGGCTTATCTTCCATTCTGTTCACTGTGTTGGGATCTTGTCCTCCAAAATGAATCCATGCTTTGGCCAAGGAAACATGATTGTACCCCCATCTAAAGGCAAACTGCTGAAACCCGTCTATTTAGTCACTTTGTTTTCAAAGAAATTACAGTGAAAATATAATGAAGTTAACGGCCAAACTGAAGAGACTACATAATCTGTGGGGTATGTTTATGCTATTCTTCGTCATAACCACATACGTTGAGCAAGCTAAGGCTTTACTTTCAGAATTGTTCTTCAAATAAAACTATGATTCAACTCCTATTTCAGGCAAATCGCTTCTCTATGAAATGGCACTATAAGAAAAATAAACTACAACAAAGCATGAGATAGACACCTTAGTGAGAAATGTACAAGACAAAAGAAAAGATACTTAGCACTCCCTGACTTAAAAAAAACAAAAGATTTGAGGGATGTTTTAGGATTCGAACAGCACCAGAAGGAAGATGTTCTCTACAACTCCCTTCCTTTTTTTTTGAAATAATAAATGCTTCTCGAGAGGGCAGACAGCAGAACCAAGAACAACTAAAATCCTGCAGCCTGTGGAACAAAAACCACATTCACAGAAAGATAGACAAGATGAAAAGGCAGAGGGCTATGTACCAGATGAAGGAACAAGATAAAACCCCAGAAAAACAACTAAACGAAGTGGAGATAGGCAACCTTCCAGAAAAAAAGAATTCAGAATAATGATAGCGAAGATGATCCAGGACCTCGGAAAAAGAATGGAGGCAAAGATCGAGAAGATGCAAGAAATGCTTAACAAATACCTAGAAAAATTACAGAACAAACAAACAGAGGTGAACAATACAATAACTGAAATGAAGACTACACTAGAAAGAATCAACAGCAGAATAACTGAGGCAGAAGAACGGATAACTGACCTGGAAGACAGAATGGTGGAATTCACTGCTGCAGAACAGAATAAAGAAAAAAGAATGAAAAGAAATGAAGACAGCCTAAGAGACCTCTGGGACAACATGAAACACGACAACATTCGCATTGTAAGAGTCCCAGAAGGAGAAGAGAGAGAGAAAGAACCAGGGAAAATAGTTGAAAAGATTGTATTTCTATAGTCGAAAACTTCCCTAACATGGGAGAGGAAAGAGCCACCCAAGTCCAGGAAGCGCAGAGAGTCCCATACAGGATAAACCCAAGGAGAAACACACCAAGACACACAGTAATCAAATTGGTAAAAATTAAAGACAAAGAAAAATGATTGAAAGCAGCAAGGGAAAAACGACAAATAACATACAAGGGAACTCCCATAAGGTTAACAGCTGATTTCTCAGCAGAAACTCTACAAGCCAGAAGGAAGTGGCATGATATACTTACAGTGATGAAAGGGAAGACCCTACAACCAAGATTACTCTACCCGGCAAGGATCCCATTCAGATTCCATGGAGAAATCAAAAGCTTTACAGACAAGCAAAAGCTAAGAGAATTCAGCACCACCAAACCAGCTTTACAACACATGCTAAAGGAACTTCTCTAAGTGGGAAACACAAGAGAACAAAAGGACCTACAAAAACAAACCCAAAACAGTTAAGAAAATGGTCACAGGAACGTACATATCGATAATTACCTTAGACATGAATGGATTAAATGCTCCCACCGAAAGACACAGGCTTGCTGAATGGATACAAAAACAAGACCCACATATAGGCTGTCTACAAGAGACTCACTTCACACCTAGGGACACATACAGACTGAAAGTGAGGGGATGGAAAAAGATATTCCATGCAAATGGAAACCAAAAGAAAGCTGGAGTAGCAATTATCCTATCAGACAAAACAGACTTTAAAATAAAGAATATTACAAGAGACAAAGAAGAACACTATGTAATGATCAAGGGGTTAATCCAAGAAAAAGATATAACAATTATAAATACATATGCACCCAACATAGGCGCACCTCAATACATAAGGCAACTGCTAACAGCTATAAAAGAGGAAATCGACAGGAACACAATAGTAGTGGGGGACTTTAACACCTCACACCAATGGACAGATCATCCAAAATGAAAATAAATAAGGAAACAGAAGCTTTAAATGACACAATAGACCAGATAGACTTAATTGATATTTAGAGGACATTCCATCCCAAAACAGCAGATTACACTTTCTTCTCAAGTGCGCATGGAACATTCTCCAGGATAGATCACACCCTGGGTCACAAATCAAGCCTCAGTAAATTTGAGAAAACTGAAATCGTATCAAGCATCTTTTCTGACCACAACGCTATGAGATTAGAAATGAATTACAGGGGAAAAAACGTAAAAGACACAAACACATGGAGGTTAAACAAGACGTTATTAAATAACCAACAGATCACTGAAGAAATCAAACAGGAAATCAAAAAATACCTAGACACAAATGACAATGAAAACACAGCGATCCAAGACCTATGGGATGCAGCAAAAGCAGTTCTAAGAGGGAAGTTTATAGCTATACAAGCCTACCTCAAGAAACAAGAAAAACCTCAAATAAACAATCTAACCTTACACCTAAAGGAACCAGACAAAGAAGAACAAACAAAACCCAAAGTTAGCAGAAGGAAAGAAATCATAACGATCAGAGCAGAAATAAATGAAATAGAAACAAAGAAAACAATAGCAAAGATCAATAAAACTAAAAGCTGGTTCTTTGAGAAGATAAGCAACGTTGATAAGCCATTAGCCACACTCATCAAGAAAAAGAGAGAGACGACTCAAATCAATAAAATTAGAAATAAAAAACGAGAAGTTACAACAGACACTGCAGAAATACAAAGCATCCTGAGAACACTACTACAAGCAACTCTATGCCAATAAAATGGACAATCTGGAAGAAACGGACAAATTCTTAGAAAGGTATAACCTTCCAAGACTAAACCAGGAAGAAACAGAAAATATGAACAGACCAATCACAAGTAATGAAATGGAAACTGTGAATACAACTCTTCCAACAAACAAAAGTCCAGGACCAGGTGGCTTTATAGGTGAATTCTATCAAACATTCAGAGAAGAGCTAACACCCATCCTTCTCAAACTCTTCCAAAACATTGTGGAGGAAGGAACACTCCCAAACTCATTCTATGAGGCCACCATCACCCTGATACCAAAACCAGACAAAGATACTACAAAAAAAGAAAATTACAGACCAATATTACTGATGAATATAGACGCAAAAATCCTCAACAAAATACTAGCAAACAGACTCCAACAACACATTAAAAGGATCATACACCATGATCACGTGGGGTTTATCCCAGGGATGCAAGGATTCTTCAATATACGCAAATCAATCAATGTGACACACCATACTGACAAATTGAAGAATAAAAACCATATGATCATCTCAATAGATGCAGAAGAAACTTTTGACAAAATTCAACACCCATTTATGATAAAAAAAAAAAAAAACTCTCCAGAAAGTGGGCATAGAGGGAACCTACCTCAACATAAGAAAGGTCATATATGACAAACCCACAGCAAACATCATTCTCAATGGTGAAAAACTGAAAGCATTTCCTCTAAGATCAGGAACAAGACAAGGAGGTCCACTCTCATCATCATTATTCAACATAGTTTTGGAAGTCCTAGCCACGGCAATCAGAGAAGAAAAAGAAAGAAAAGGAATACAAATTGGAAAAGAAGAAGTAAAACTGTCACTGTCTGCAGATGACATGATACTATACATAGAGAATCCTAAAGATGCCACCAGAAAACTACTAGAGCTAATCAATGAATCTGGTAAAGCTGCAGGTAAATTTGGTAAAATTAAGGCACAGCAATCTCTTGCATTCCTATACACTAATGATGAAAAATATAAAAGAGAAATTAAGGAAACACTCCCATTTACCATTGCAACAAAAACAAAAAAATACCTAGGAATAAACCTACCTAGGGAGACAAAAGACCTGTAGGCAGAAAACTATAAGACACTGATGAAAGAAATTAAAGATGACACCAACAGATGGAGAGATATACCATGTTCTTGGATTCGAAGAATCAGTATTGTGAAAATTACTATACTACCCCAAACAATCTACAGATTCAATGCAATCCCTATCAAATTACCAATGGCATTTTTTACAGAGCTAGAACAAAAAAATCTTAAAATTTGTATGGGGACACAAAAGACCCCAAAGAGCCAAAGCGGTCTTGAGGGAAAAAAACAGAGCTAGAGGAATCAGACTCCCTGACTTCAGACGATACTACAAAGCTACAGTAATCAAGACAATATGGTACTGGCACAGAAACAGAAACATAGATCAATGGAACAAGATAGAAAGCCCAGAGATAAACCCACGCACCTATGGTCAACTAATCTATGACAAAGGAGGCAAGGATACACAATGGAGAAAAGACAGTCTCTTCAATAAGTGGTGCTGGGAAAACTGGACTGCTACATGTAAAAGAATGAAATCAGAACACTCCCTAACACTATACACAAAAGTAAACTCAAAATGCATTAGAGACCTAAATGTAAGACCAGACCCTATAAAACTCTTAGAGGAAAATATAGGAAGAATACTCTCTGACATAAATCACAGCAAGATCTTTTTTGTTCCACCTCCTAGAGTAATGGAAATAAAAACAAAAATAAACAAATGGGACCTAATGAAACTTCAAAGCTTTTGCACAGCAAAGGAAACCATAAACAAGACAAAAAGACAACCCTCAGAATGGGAGAAAATATTTGCAAATGAATCAACAAAGGATTAATCTCCAAAATATACAAAAAGCTCATGCAGCTCAATATTAAAGAAACAAACAACCCAATCCAAAAATGGGCAGAAGACCTAAATAGACATTTCTCCAAAGAAGACATACAGATGGCCAAGAAGCACATGAAAAGCTGCTCAACATCACCCATTATTAGAGAAATGCAAATCAAAACTACAATGAGGTATCACCTCACACCAGTTAGAATGGGCATCATCAGAAAATCTACAAACAACAAAAGCTGGAGAGGGTGTGGAGAAAAGGGAACTCTCTTGCACTGTTGGTGGGAATGTAAATTGATACAGCCACTATGGAGAACAGTATGGAGATTCCTTAAAAAACTAAAAATAGGGCTTCCCCAGTGGCACAGTGGTTGAGAGTCTGCCTGCTGATGCAGGGGACACGGGTTTGTGCCCTGGTCCGGGAAGATCCCACATGCCGCGGAGCGGCTGGGCCCGTGAGCCACGGCCACTGAGCCTGTGCGTTCAGAGCCTGTGCTCCGCAACGGGAGAGGCCACAACAGTGAGAGGCCCGTGTACCGCAAAAAAAAAAAAAAAAAAAAAAACAACTAAACATAGAATTACCATATGATCCAGCAATCCCAGTACTGGGCAAATACCCAGAGGAAACCATAATTCAAAAACACACATGCACCCCAGTGTTCACTGCAGCACTATTTACAATAGCCAGGTCATGGAAGCAACCTAAATGCCCATCGAA
>RJWK010064422.1:0-12324 GCA_004363435.1 Platanista minor
TGGGGGGGCAGGGCTTAGGCTCAGCACGGATGGAGGGGGCCCCAGAGGGCTGAGATTTAGGCCCGGGACCCAAGTAGACTTGCTGGGGATTGAGCAGGCGGGGAAGATGCTATCCTCCTTCCCCTCTGATCCCCCAATACCCTGAACGTCTCTCCCCATCCCCACTGATCCCTGCTCTGTGGGTGGACCCCTCAGATCATGAGAACCCCTCCCTTCCCTCAGCCGTCCCTTGGGGTGCCAGTCCCATCCTGTCTCCTCTCCTCCTTTCTCCCACCACATCCTACCCGGTTGCTTGGGGATTCCTTCCATCCCTTTAGGTGTCTGAGGCCCCCCAAACAGCACCTGGTAGGTGCCCTAATTTTGAGGAGACTCGAACTCCACATCTTCCTACCACCATCTTGACTCCTCCCCCCCTGTATCACATTGTTGAACTATACTTTCATCCCTGGAATAAATCCCACTTGATCAGATGTATGATCCTTTTAATGTGTTGTTGAATTTGTTTCTCAAATATTTTGTTGAATTTTTTGCATCTATGTTCATCTGGGACATTGGCCTGTAGTATTCTTTTCTTATGGTGTCCTTTTCTTTCTGTCTTAATAACTTTTGGTATTAAGGTAATGCTAGCCTCAAAGAATAATTTGGAAGAATTCCCTCCTCTTCTATTTTTTGGGATATTGGGAAGGAAGCTGTCTGGTCCTGGACTTTTGTATGTTGGGAGGTTGGTGGTTGCTGATTCAATCTCCTCCCTAGTAATTCATCTGTTCAGTTTTCTATTTCTCCTTGATTCAGTCTTAGTAGGTTGTATGTTTTTATGAATTTACCCATTTCTTCTAGATGTCCAATTTTTTGGGTGTATAATCATTCACAGTAGTCTTTTATGAACCTTTTTTATTTCTGTGGTATCAGTTATAATATTTCCTCTTTCATTTCTGATTTTGAGTCCTCTCTTTTTCTTGGTGTGTCTAGCTGAAGGTTTGTCAATTATGTTTATCTTTTCAAAGAAGCAGCTCTTTTGTTGATTTTTTTTCTGTTGTCTTTTTAGTCTCTATCTCATTTATTCTCTGATTTTATTTCCTTCCTTCTACTAACTTTGCTCTTTATTTCTTCTTTTTCTAGTTTCTGGCAGTGTAAAGTGAGGTTGTTTATTTGAGGTCTTTCTTGTTTCTTGATGTAGTCCTTATTGCTATGAACTTCCCTCTTAGAATTGCTTTGTTGCATCCTACAAATTTTGGTATGTTGTGTTTCCATTTTCACTTGTCTCAAGGTATTTTTTAAATTTCTCCTTTGATTTCTTCTTAGACCCTTTGGTTGTTCATTAGCATGTTGCTTACTCTCCACCTATTTGAATTTTCTGGTTTTCTTCTTATAATTGATTTCTAGTTTCATACCATGTAGTTGGAAAAGATGCATGATATGATTTCAGTATTCTTAAATTTATTAAGACTTGTTTTGTGGCCCAACATATGATCTATCCTGGAGAATGTTCCATGTTCACTTGAAAGAATGTGCATTCTTTTGCTTTTGAATGAATTCTTATGTATCAGTTAAGTCCATCTGGTCTAATGTATCATTTAAGGTTGATGTTTTCTTGTTAATTTTCTGTCTAGATGATCTATCCAATGATGTAAGTGGGGTTTTAAAATTTCTACTATTGTATTGCTATCTATTTCTCTTTTTAAGTCTGTTAATATTTGCTTTATATATTTAGGTGTTGTTGTGTTGGGTACATACATATTAACAAATGTTATATCCTATTGTTGAATTGACCCCTTTAGAATTATGTCATGATCTTTTGTCTGTTATTACAGTTTGTCTTAAAATCTAATTTGTCTGATTTAAGTATTGCTACCCCACCAAACTTTCTTTTGGTTTCCATTTGCATGGAGTATCTTTTTCCATCCCTTCCCATTTAGTTTGTTTCCTTACATCTGAAGTGAGACTCTTGGAGGCAGCATAGAGATTGGTCTTGTCTTTTTATCCATTCAGCCACTCAATGTCTTTTGCTTGGAGAATTTAGTCCATTTACATTTAAAGTAATCATTGATGTGTATGTACTTATTATTTTGTTAATTGTTTTCTAGCTGTTTTGTAATTCCTCTTTTCCTTCCTTTTTCTCTTGCTCTCTTCCTTTGTAATTTGATGATTTTATGTAGTGGTATGCTTAGATTCATTTCTTTGTATCATTTGTGTATATACTCTAGGTTTTTTGCTTTGTGGTTAAAAAAAAAAAGCCATGAGTCTTTTTAGATTCCACATATAAGTGATAACATACAGTATTTGTCTTTTTCTGTCCGACTTATTTCACTAAGCATGATACCCTCCAGGTCTACTCATGTTGGTACAAATAGCAGAATTTTATTCTTTTTTATGGCTGTTTGGGTTCATCTTGTTTGGGACTCTCTGTGCTTTCTGTACCTTGATATCTGTTTCCTTCTTCAGGTTTAGGAAGTTTTTAGCTGTCATTTCATCAAATACATTTTTATGTAGTTTTTTTGTTTGTTTGTTTGTTTGTTTTTGCGGTATGCGGGCCTCTCACTGCTGTGGCCTCTCTGTTGTGGAGCACAGGCTCTGGATGCGCAGGCCCATCAGCCATGGCTCACGGGCCCAGCCGCTCTGCGGCGTGTGGGACCCTCCCGAACCAGGGCACGAACCTGCGTCCCCTGTATCAGCAGGCGGACTCTCAACCACTGTGCCACCAGGGAAGCCCCAAATACATTTTTGACTCATTTTTCTCTCTCTTCTCCTTCTGGGACCCCTGTAATGTGAATGGTGGTATGCTTGATGTTGTCTCAGAGATCCTTTAAACTGTTCTAATTTTTTTTAATTTATTTTTCTTTTTGTTGTTCCAGTTGGGTGATTTTCCTTTTTCTGTGTTCCAGATCACTTACGCATTCTTCTGTATAACCTAGTCTGCTGTTAATTCTTTCTAGTGTATTTTTCATTTCAGTTATTGTATTCTTCAGTTCTGACTGGTTCTTTTTTATATATTCTAGTTTCTTAGAAAAATTCTTACTGTGTTCATCTATTCTTTTCCCTAATTCAGCTAGTATTCTTATTACTAATGCCTTGAATTCTTTACCTGGTAAATTATTTATTTCTGATTTGTTAGTTGTTTTGTCAGGGGTTTTCTCTTGTTCTTTCAATTGAAACAAATTCCTCTGTCTTCTCATTTTGCTTAACTTTCTCTGTCTCTATGAAATTGGGTGAACCATTTACCCATCCCAGTCTTGAAGGGGTATCCTTGTGTTGGAGCATCCTTGTACAGTCTGTATGTGGCCAGTGGCTTTGGTGAGCTGGATCTGGCATGAGCATGAGTCACATCTTCCTCAGGGTGTTCTGGCAGCTATCACCTTGGTAGGAGATGGGGCTGGAGATGGAAGGGCTATGGCCAGAGCCAGGTGTGAGCTGTGTCTCCTCCTCTGCTCAGTGGCCAGCATCACCCTATTGGTGGTGGGGTCAGGTCCCAAGTCGCTGGAGCAGAAGCACTGAGGGCCAGCTTCAAGTTGGCTTTATTCCCTCTAAGTGTGTGCTCTCCTCCATCCTAGCACTGGCACCCTCACCTCAGAGGGAAACACTGATGGAGCAAGAGGAATCAGAGTGGGTGCTTGACATGGGTGTGGGTGCAGGCTCTGGCAGTTCCAGTACCAATAAGAGCTCTGGACTACTCCCAATCCTCCGCCTCTGTGAGCACCAGCAATGGCCATCCTCACCTTGTACAGATGCTGTGCCAGGTCTGAGCTGGTTTCTTCTCTTACAAATGGGCACTCCCCTCAGCTGCAGCAGGCTTTGCCCCATTGTGGAGCTGCAGCACAGAGCAAGAGGGGACTGGAGTGGGTGGTCTGCTCAAGCTGGGGTGTGTGCTGGGGTAGTCACAGGAAACCCGCAGGAAACTGGCAGAGTCCTGGGCAGCTTCAGTCTTCTTCCTCTGACTGCTTTTGGCAGTAAGCAAGTATGTGCATATGCTTTTCACAAGCAGAGTCTAGGTTTCTTACAGCCCTTCTATCAGTCCCTCTGCTTTTCAAACCAGCGTGGGGACTTGTCCTCCCCCGTGACAGACTGCAGGGTCAGGGTGCCCAATATGTGGATCAAATGGCTTACTCCCCAGGGAGGATCTAAAGGTCATGCTTCCCCTTCTAGGAGTGCAAGACCTGGCATGATTGCTTCTCTTCCCTTCCTGTTTCCTTGTGGATCTTCCTTACAGCCTTGGTTGTATGTGTCTCTCTGCCAGTCTCCAGTTTGTTTTCAGTGAGAATTACTCCACATGTCGATGTATTTTTGATGTGTTCATGGCGGGGTTGCAGGGGAGGGGTAGTGAGCTCTGCCATCTTGATCTCCCTCCCTCTTTTTTCTTAACTTTTGACACTTTATAATGTGTCTTGGTGTGGGTTTCTTTGGGTTCATTTTATTTGAGACTCTCTGAGCTTTCTGGATCTGGATGTTTTTCCTTCTCCAGGTTAGGGAAGTTCTCTGCCATTATTTCTTCAAATAAGTTTTCTGCCTCTCTCCCTCTTCTCCTTCTGGGGCTCTTATAATGCAAATGTTGGTCCCTTTGATGTTGACCCATAAGTCAGTCCCTTAAGCTATTAGTATTTTTTGCTACTCTGATTGGGTGAGTTCTACTGCTCTGTCTTCAAGTTCAGTGATACCTTCTTCTGCATCTTCAGGTGTGTTGAACCCCTCTATTGTATCTCTCAGTTCAGTTACTGTATTCTTCAGCTCTGTGACTTCTGCTTGGTATTTCTGGTATTTCTTATATGTTCCATCTCATCGCTGAAATTCTCACTTTGTACATGCATTCTTCTCTCAAGCTTAATGAGCATCTTCATCACCATGTATTTGAAGTCTTTATCAGGCAGATCACCTACCTCCATTTCATTAAGGTCTTCTTCTGAGGTTTTCTCTTCTTTTTCATTTTGAACATTTTCCTTTGCTTCTTCATCTTCCTTGACTGTGCTGGGTTTCTATGCATTAGATAAAGCAGCCACCTCTTCCAGTCTTTAAGGGGTGGTCTCGTGTAGGAGATGAAACTTATCATTCTACCCTGCCCTAGTTTTCAGGACAAACCTTTGTGATCATTCAAGCTGCTTATTTTATGTTTAATAGCCTCTAGTAGTTGAAGATGTGAAAAGACCTGTCAGTATCCTAAAGGGGAGGATTTCAGTCAGCACCTAGACTCTGGCTAATTGGAAGCCAGACCTTCAGGCAGTAGCTTTTAAATTATGCAAATATACCTCTCTCAGGGGAAGACTGGGAGATGAGCACTTCTCCCTGTGCTAAGATTTGATAGCTAGTTAAGAACTGTTTTTTTCTTTGCTACCAACCCACTGAACTCATGAACACAAGTCCCACTGGCCATTAAAGCCAGGTGATCAAGGGGCATCCCCTGGGTGGCAGCCATAAAAACAGGGTACCAGACATAAAAACTGGGCACCAGATACAGGCTCCATTCCAGGAGATAATGGTGTTCTGGAGAACAGCAGAGGGAGAGTGTGAAGATAGTGCCTGACCTCCAAGGTCTCTGGAGAGGATTACAGTTGGCCGTTAAATGTGTGTTTAATTAGAAGCCACCCCTCAGGCTACAACTAGGAAGACAAGCTAATAGGTTTCTTTCACAGAAAGACTGGGCACTTCCATCTGTTGCCTCTCTGCTGTGTCCTGCAAATGATAGCCAGTTAAGAACTCTTTCTCCATTTGTTACAGTCTTGTGGTACCCGTGAACATAAACTCCACTGGCCACCCAAGCCAGGAGATCTAGAGGTGTCCCCTAGGCAGCAGCCACAAAAATTGGGGTACCAGACAAGGGTGTAAACTCCTTTCTGGGAGATACTAACAAGCTGGAGCAAGGCAGAGGGAGAACACAAACACAGCAACTGCTGGTCGCATCTTTGGAGAGTACTTCGGTAGAGCCCTAGATGTGTGTTCAATTAGATGCCTGCTCCTCTGGCCACTGCCTTAAGATAAGCTAATAAGCCTCTTTCACAGAAAGTCTGGGGCCTTTTCATTTGGCAGCCTCTGTACCAAGCTCTGGATTGGTGAGTCTGCCCACGAGCCCTTTAAGGACTGCTTCTCAGTTCACTGTAGCCTTGTGGGTCTCATGGACACAAACAAACCTCACTGGCTTTCAATGTTAGATGTTTGGGGGATTCATCTCTCAGGTGCAGGTCTTAAAAGTTGGGGTGCAAAAGTGGGGTCCAAACCCTTTGCTCCTCAGAGAGAAGCTCAGGTTTGTGAGTTTCCCCCTGATCCTGTGCTGGCAGTTGGGCTTACAGTGAGATTGTGCCTCAGCCTCTGCTTCCCACTTTGATGTGGGATTTTCTCATTTGCCTGATGTGTAGGAGTCACTCATCTAGTTTTGGGGTTTGGGATTTGGGGTGTTCATGGGAAGAAGTGAGTTCAGGATTCTCCTACACTGCCATCTGGAACTGGAGCCTTGTTTTCTGCTCTTAAGGATTTAGCAGTCTGTGAAGGGAGAATGGCTCTGAACCCATGGGAACCAGAGAAGAGGCTGGCTCTGGGAGCTAAAGACGGTGCCTATTCTTTGACAAGCCTCTCTTTGAAAGGTAGGGTGTGTCTATTTCCCCTCCCCATGACTCTGGGCCTGACAAAACACGAGAAGTGACACTAAACCATTTTTGGGCCTACCTTTGAAGAAGACTGGCCATGTCCACCTTGGTCTCTTGGAGCCCTGAGTACCATGTTAGCACAGCCCAACCACTGTGCTAGGAAGAATGCAGGTAGAAGCTCTGAGACGGTACAGAGAGGGGAATGGGCCCTGCTGGGCTCAACCTTGCACTGTTCCTACTGAGGGGCAGCAACATGAGTGAAGTCACCTTGGACTTTCCAAACCAGTCCAGCTGAACACCACTGAGTCACCCCAGTTAAGGCCACATGGAATCGAAGAATCACACAGCTGAGTCCTGCCCAAATTCCTGACATGTGAGATTGTGCATAATGCAATGGTGGCGGTTTAAACAACCAAGTATGAAGTAGTTTAACTGGCCACAGATAACCAGAACCTTGGCTGAAGGAAGGGGTCCTGGCCAGGAACACTGGCTCCAGCTGTCCTGCTGTAGCCTTGGCAGGCAGTCGGGAGGCATTTGGACTTTTGCCTGGGGTTATACTTGGGAGCTGGGCTTGTTTTGCTCCTCTCAGACTGTTGCTTTAGCAGGCAGACTGCAAGCACCTTGGGCATGGTTTTCCAACAGATGGGTTTCGAAGTATAAGCTGGAAGTCTCTTTGTCTTGCTAGTTGCTAAAAACAGAGACCAGCTTTGAAGTCTATGACTCCTATCTGCTCACTAGTAAGGATACAGAGCTGGTAGCAGGTTATTACAGTAACATCAGTAATGAGATCTGATTATATCAGGGTGTAAAATTAACAGTGTTGCAGTTTATCCGAAGGAGGGAAGAGTGTTAGATACAATATTTAGAAGTTGGTTTTAAAATAACGGTTTTAATTGGCTTCCACGGAAGCAACTACTTCTTGTTTTAAAAAAAGGAAAACCTGGGGGCTTCCCTGGTGGCGCAGTGGTTGAGAGTCCGCCTGCCGACGCCGGGAACGAGAGTGCGTGCCCCGGTCCGGGAAGATCCCACATGCCGCCGAGCGGCTGGGACCGTGAGCCATGGCCACTGAGCTTGTGCGTCGGAGCCTGTGCTCTGCGGCGGGAGAGGCCACAGCAGTGAGAGGCCCGCGTACGGAAAAAAAAGGAAAACCTGGGAGTAGGGTGAGGTGAGGCTGAGAATTCTCAGCCACTGTATAAATGGCTGCTCAGAGGGTAACTCTACCCTTCTGTCACCAAGAACCCTGGCTGGCCAGCAGGGCCCAGGCTGCCATTCTCCACCTACTGGGGGAGCAGCAAGGCATCCAGGTATCTCAAGCCAGATGACCACAACACACCATTCCCTTATTCAGAAGAGCTGGCCAAGAGTTTTTGAAAGCTTAGGGCAGAGTTTCTCAGAAAGTGGTTCAGGAGCCATCCATGCCATAAATACTTGGGATGCTTATTAAAATGAAGCTTCCACAGCTCCACCCAGACCTAATAATACTAAACCTTCCAGCTTGGAGCCAGGAATTGGTAATTAGATAAGCTCTCCAGGTGGTACTGATGCATTCTTTTTTTCTTTTTTTGAATGCAAAAACTAGAACTTTTTTTTTTAACATCCTTATAGGAGTATAATTGCTTTACAATGGTGTGTTAGTTTCTGCTTTATAACAAAGTGAATCAGTTATACATATACATATGTTCTCATATCTCTTCCCTCTTTCGTCTCCCTCCCTCCCATCCTCCCTATCCCACCCCTCTAGGTGGTCACAGAGCACCGAGCTGATCTCCCTGTGCTATGCGGCTGCTTCCCACAAGCTATCTATTCCACGCTTGGTAGTGTATATATGTCCATGCCGCTCTCTCACTTTGTCACAGCGTACCCCTCCCCCTCCCCATATCCTCAAGTCCATTCTCTAGTAGGTCTGTGTCTTTATTCCCTGCTTGCCCCTAGGTTCTTCATGACCTTTTTTTTTTTTCTGTTTTCTTAGATTCCATATATATGTGTTAGCATACGGCATTTGTTTTTCTCTTTCTGACTTACTTCACTCTGTATGACAGACTCTAGGTCCATCCACCTCACTACAAATAACTCAATTTCGTTTCTTTTCATGGCTGAGTAATATTCCATTGTATATATGTGCCACATCTTGCACTGTTGGTGGGAATGTGAATTGATACAGCCACTATGGAGAACAGTACGGAGGTTCCTTAAAAAACTACAAATAGAACTACCATACGACCCAGCAATCCCACTACTGGGCATATACCCTGAGAAAACCATAATTCAAAAAGAGTCATATACCAAAATGTTCACTGCAGCTCTATTTACAATAGCCAGGACATGATGCATCTTAAGTCTGGGAACCATTGGCTTGAGCTTCTCAAAGCCTCTTTACTTCCAGAGTTGGCCTGCGATTGGACAGAGATGTTTTCTTGAATTGATATTTGTAGGGAGAACATCTGTATTGTATCGGAGAAAATGTTGAAGCACTTTAAAGTTTCCTCTCTGCTAAAGGGTCCCCAGAAGAGATGGTTTCCTCTTAGTCCTGCAGCCTTTAGGGACACTTTGTTGTCTTCCCCGGCTCTCAGCCCCAACCCATTTATGGCCCAGTGTCTGTGATGCTCACTGTCTAGATCCCTTTGGTAAGGATCCATGCAACCAGGCTGTGAAGGGGGCCCATAAGTTGGAACCAGTACAATTGAGAAAGTACAGATTAAGTATTGGCTCTGAAATCAGAGGGCTGGGTTTGAATCCCAGCTCTACCAGTCACCAGCTGTTTTACTGCAGACAAATTATTTGACCTTTCCAGGCCTCAGTTTCTTGGTTTTGTAAAGTGGGGACAAAAACAGCACCCTCCTCACAGGACTGTTATAAGTATTCAAAGAGCAAATGCATGTAAAGCAATTGTGTCTTTAATACATATTATGTGTGATAAGATTATGCAGGGGAAGGGACTGGAAACCATGACACATGAGGACAAGTTGAGAGAAAAGAGAATTCTTATCCTGGGGAAGAAATAATATTGGGAAGACTTGATATTTCCCAACATATTGATGGTTATCACCTGGGAAGGGAAATTTATATTTGTTTGTGTAATTTAAAATGGTAGGATTGGGAGTAGTTACAAAAATTAAAGGAAAATGGATTTTCTCTGAATAAAAGGAGGCACTTTTTAAAAAGAGGAGTAAATATAAAGATAAAATGTGCTGTCTCAGGAAGTAGTGAGCTCCCCATCACTGGATGTATTCAAAACCCAGGTGCCTGAACTTGTGGCTGGGTGATGAAGAGAGACTGACTCGTGGGAAGGGAGGTAGAACCATAATGTTGAAGCTTCCTTTCCATCTTGAGTCTGTAACTCATGACTCCAGGTTTATTTAAACAGGGAAGAGTCCACTAGAAAAGGTAATGAGTGAGTGGCATCTTTGCAAAGTGGTTCCTGGCCTAACTTAATTCTTGGCTTCAAGTCCAGGAAACCACCCAATCAGACATAATATGTTTCCTGTAACTTGTATCCATTGGTCCCAGTGTTGTCTCTAGAACCACAGAGATCAAGGCTGCTTTCTCCTTCACACCATGGTGTGTCAAATACATAACGATAGTGATCAGTAGTTCCGTATCCCTGAAACCCTCCTACCCACTGCTGAGTCTTTTCTCTTTGGGGGTAGAATTGCTTGTTCCCGGTGCCTGTAAGTGAAATTCAAGTGCTTACTCCAGCTGGAATCTTTAATATTAAGCTAGACTGCATTGACAGCACATGTTTTAATAGGCATAGCCTCATTACTTTGATATGTGCCTACATTGGGCTGAACGTATCTTTGTACCAACTACGGCAAAAGAGTTTGCTAAACATATTCTTTGCCTTAAGATTGTACAGCAATGTTTAAGCTGCTTAAGAGAAGTAACTGTGTTCAAATACCCCCACGCTCTTTAGAAAAATTACTAGGTCACTTACAAAGTCATTCCCAGCTCTTCACTAAGACAAGGGACAGAAGGACCGCCTCCAGGCAATTTTATTAGTTACTTCTAGCTTGCTATTTGAACTTGAATAAAACTCCTTTCTTAAATGTATTTTCTCAGAGCTTTCACTCCCAGCAACACAGAGCAGGTGGGGTCGGGGTGGGGTGGGAATGTCTGTGCATGGCGGGGTGGGGGGCCGTTGGCGGAAGTGCCTCCCTGGGTTTGGCCTGGGGATCTGGACACACACTCAAATGTCTACCTACCAGTCTAGTTACATAAATGTGTGCAGCGAGTTGGGGGTAGGTAGGGCAATAGGGAGTGGAAGTGGGAGAACTCACACCCTCCCAGCCATTTATACTTTTGCCAAGGGAGCTGGATTTGACTGGTGGATAGCCATTTAGTGATTCTTTTCTTACATGCTGAATTACAGAAATGTGTAGGAGAGGTACGGCTGGGTGGGCTCATTAGAGATTCAGGGAGTGTTCTAATATCTAAAAAAATGTGTACAGAGATGGGTCCTTTTAAGAGAACAGAGCATTCTGGTTAAGGACAGGGAGTGATGGGTGCATCCCTCGAACATGTGATGAGATCCCTTAAGGAAAGTATTTAAAAATACAGAGTAAAATGCTCGAAGCTAAGGGGATTTTGCCTGGGAGATCGTTCAGGTTGAAAATGGGTCATGAGGGATACAACTTGCAGGATAACATGAGCTGGATGTATTTGAAGGTGGGGCTGTCCTGGCAGAGGAGCTCTTTAAGGGGCATAGTGACGTGTGCTCATTTAGAAGAAGTCATGGGAGGACATTTGAGACAGGCACGTTCACAGGACCAAAGGCAATCGCGGTGAAGACGTATAATGAGAGGTGTAATGAGGGACAGGGAAGGTGAAAGCTCTTTTGGGTCTCAGGTATGATGACTCGGATGAGCTAAGGCATGAGAAGGGGAGATGTTTGGATATTTAAGGATGGAGGACCAGAGGGGCTCAGCTGACAAGGAAACAGAGGAGCATGACACTGGCTGACTCTTCTGGGGAGAGGTGGGAGACCTGAGGAAAGGAGAGCAGTAAGGGGACAAAGCAGCAGCAAATAACACCATGGTTATAATGATGTCCAAAAAGACAGCCAGTGTCTTCAAGCCTGAGCTGCGGCTTATCTAAAGGATATAGAGGACCAGCAATGCTTCCCTTCTCTCTGGACAGTGGCACAGAAAATGGGCTGTGATGCAGCATGAGGATAGATTTCTTAAGTTTGGAGCAGGTATGAGGGCAGTCGGGAAATGTGCTTGTCTAGTAACTTTGAGGGTTGATAGGTTCTTGGACAGTAGGGTAAACAGGATGGGCTGAATTTGGAAGTTAGTGACCGGAATTCAATGCTCCCAGCCTGGGACCTAGTCTCCCAGTCTTTGTACTCCTGTGAAGCTGGGCACTGTGGGCCTGGCTGAGGGCTCTTCACTGGCTCCCAAACTGTTAGCCTCTCAAGGTCACCAAGGTCATTCCTTGCTGACCTGGTAACTAGTCTCATACCATTAGTGGTAGTTAAGGACACTCCAGTCACATCCAGGTAACACAAGAATTTAAAATAGTCAAGTGGGGCTTCCCTGGTGGCGCAGTGGTTGAGAGTCCACCTGGCGATGCAGGCAGGGGACACGGGTTCGTGCCCCGCTCCGGGAAGATCCCACATGCCGCGGAGCGGCTGGGCCCGTGAGCCATGGCCGCTGAGCCTGCGCGTCCGGAGCCTGTGCTCCGCAACGGGAGAGGCCACAGCAGTGAGAGGCCCGCGCACCGCAAAAAAAAAAAAAAAAAAAAAAAAAAAAAAAAAAAA
>RJWK010064423.1:0-12324 GCA_004363435.1 Platanista minor
TATTTTACGTTTGGTAGTGTACATATGTCCATGCCACTCTCTCACTTTATCACAGCTTACCCTTCCCCCTCCCCATATCCTCAAGTCCATTCTCTAGTAGGTCTGTGTCTTTATTCCTGTCCTGCCCCCAGGCCCTTCACGACACTTCTTTTTTTCTTAGATTCCATATATATGTGTTAGCATACGGTATTTGTCTTTCCCTTTCTTAAGCAGAACAATGATAAAGATGAACAGTGTTGTCAATCATACAGTTTTATTTCAGCATTTTGCATCTGAAGCAGATATCTTTGTGTTGTTGCTATTTCAAATGGTCCTTTTAAACCTTCTCCACAGCTTCATGGAGCCATGAATGCCAAAAGCTATTAAGACTGCTTTTAGGTAAAATGTTGCCTCAGAGTCATGAAAAATTTTAAACTCCATTCTTTGGGGGTATTCTCATCTGTTTTCTATATTTTGCACGTTAAAGCAGAAGCATGGTTTATTTTGAATTGTTTATTTAAGCACATACAAAAGATAAGCCCTGTGAGAGGATGGAAGGAAAGTGGAAAATTGCCAACCTCGCTCGCCTCAAAAAGTAAGAACATAATTGTAAGCAAAAGAGGAAGAGAGAGAGATTACAGGTAAAAGAGAACAGAAATTATGGAGCGAGAGAAGGGAGAAAAGGAACAAGAGAGGGAGGTAATGGAAAAATAGTGAAGGAGATTAACAGGTTTTGAGAAGGTGAGATGGAAGAGTGAGGAAGAAGTAAAGAATAAATTACAATATGGAAATTGAGGTGTATGTACTCCTTTATGGCATGAAGGTAATGAAGACAAGTTGGAATTAAATTCTGAAATGTACAATTTAGAAGTGAAAACTAATAGTTCTATGCCTTTCCCGTTTAAGGGATGAGTTTGAGCTGTTAAAATGCATGAAAAATCATAAGATGAATCTTAACATGATACATAAGATCTTAACTTTCTGAAACTAAACCTATGTTTTTTTTCACAGTCTAAACTCCATTCTATAAAACACCATCCAAGATTTATATCAGGTCTTACTGACGGTTCTAAATGAATTTTCTGAAAAAGTTACTGTTGTTTCTGATTTTTTTTCATCATCAAATTGTGTACTTCCATCTAAGACAGATATTGAGAAATTTCATCTGTCTGGAAAGTTTTGAAAGTGGAAGAGTAGAATTCTCTTAAAACGCCAGGAATGATGCAGCCCTTGGTAACTGAGTAGAAATATGTGATACATTTAATTTCAAATTGTCTTTAAAGACTATATCCATTCTATCATTGTTTTGACATCATGATAATATTGAATAAACACATTCTTATTCAACTTTAGTAAAACATTACAGCGAACTTCTCTAGAGGTCTCCGTGAGTAATGTCGGTTGTCTATTCTCCATGCACACAATTAATTGGAATTCCTTCACTAAGCAGCTCTACTGCTTGCAGTAAAATCAAGCAATCCCCCCTGCCAACCCCGATCTCACATTTTACCTTATGCTCATTTCTACTTCTGTTTATAATCTCAATTTCAGGCCCATATCTTAAACTTAGACCTTCTAAAACAGGGCATTTACTCTGAATTCCATTTCTTTCCCTGGTTGTGGCCATATTTTATTTGAGAACGCAATGCAAGAGATACAGAAACAGAAAAAGTCAGGGGAGAATTAACATCCTTTCATCCTAACATAACATAAAGGTGAAAAGCAATGATACAGAATTCTGATTCAATTGATATCCATGGTCACCTTCTAAAAACTTGCATACAAAAGGCATTTATTTTAATTTGGGTCTCCCCAATGGTAGACCCTATAGCAAGAAACTGAACTCAAGTAATTTTGGGACGTGGTCCCAGGACACACCAGTGGGGTGTGGAAAAGTGAAATAAGGAAAACTCCCAATAAAGGGGGTATTATCAAGCAAGTCAACACTGTGGGCCCCTGAAGCTTAATATTACCTGGGAGCTCTGGGAGAAGATGCAGGAAGTAAACCTTGGATTTATCACATCTGAAGGGCAAGGAGGATGGGGGGTTTATCCACCAACTGCTGCCTTAAAGGGCCTTACGTCCCTTACTTTTCTGCCCTGCTCCAAGGACAAGCAAAGAAAGCCCCAATCAAAAACAAGCGAGTTCTGGTAATTGGAAATCAGGCAGCACGTTTAGGAATGATACGTACTGATGGAACATGTTTGGGTCGGGGGGAGCTATCACAAAATACATTTTTGTTTAAATGATGTCTACAACCTGCTTATATTTGGAAAGCACCGATATAATGTTGTAATCACTACTCAGTTGCATTAATTGACCAAAATATCAGGTCCAAAAAATGTTATGGATATTAGTTGGTTACCTTTTTTTCAATCCATCCATCCATCCATTCATGCAACCATCCATCCATCTCCCTCCCTCCCTTCCTTCCTTTTTTTTCCTTTGGGGGATTTTCTACCTACCTCCCTACCTTCATTGTGCTGCAGCTACATGTGACCTAATTCAGGCCAACGAGTTTCAAGGAGATTGTTCTAGGATGCTTTGGGAAAGAATGACCCTGAAGAGAAGATTTTTTTGTGAAAGTTGGGCCCTGTAACTGTTGCAGGCAACTTTTACCACCATAAGGGTAGCCAGATGAAGCTGATAGGTTCACACAGAAAGGCAGAACCCATGAAATGGTGAAAAAATGGAACCAGAACCCTGATGATATTTATTATTTAAATCACTTAGACACAGGTTTTTCTGTCACTTGCAGCATTAATAAGAGTACTAACCAACGTATCCACTGAAACAGCTACCTATGAGTGTATTAGGACTAATCCTCCATCAAGTGTCACAGAAGGTGAAAATTCATGCTACTTTAATTTTATCATCTTACTCATGTCATAAAATCTCTTGGTTAATGTTAGCAAATAATACTTCTCTGTCACTTTCCTAATATCTATAAGCCATATTTTGTATTCCCATAATGCAAAATAATGTGATCTAGTAATAGTTGCATCATTATGTTCTGAAAGAAAGGGATTTTTAAATTTGCAGTTTTGGATTAGAGCTTTACAACAGCCCAAGTGTTGACTATTTTGAGAGGATGCTGGTGAAAGAAAAGGTTAACCCAATAGTATCTGCTGTGCCCACATTGGCAAATGGAAGGAAATCACACAGATGGTGGCAGTTGCCTGAGAGTTGACTGCCAGGGGTGTCCTCTCAAAGGCACATAAGTTAGGATGGGATTTCTATTTCTTCCTAAAGATATGGATGCACATGTGTTGGAAAAATTTATTTTTCTACTCACACAATAAAAATCACCACCACCACCATATCAATAATCATCAATAAACTTAATAGTGAATACTTATTGATCCTTTAGTATGCGCCAGGTTAGCAAGAAATTCAGCTTTGTTCTAGACTGCCACTGGGTAGCCCTAGGTTATTCTTCTTCTAACAAAGCGAAATACTTCTAATAGTACTGAATATCTAACACACAGTAAACGATCAATAAATGTTATCTATCATTCCTAACACTGCCAAAACGCTTCAATTCTCTTAGGCAGTGAGAAAGACTCCAAAACAGCATTAAATTAAGTTTCTTTCTGGACAGTCTAGTGCAGACTGGTATGGAAATTGTATAAATGTATGGATGTATAAAGAAATAAAGGAATGATACAAACTGAATGCCTTACACACATGAGACAAAGTGATGAAAGCAGCAAGAGAAATACTGCTGGGAGTCTGAGGGTAACAGGAAGACAAGATAGATCTTGTTGGGCTTCATGAGGGTATAAGGAAGTGGTCAGACTTGGAGATTTGCGATGTAAGAGAGAAAGAAAGTAGACTTTTTAGGTGGACCAGGCAGAGTAGGGCAGGCAAAGGACAGAGGACAAAAGGGAGGAACATTGGCCAGTCTCACCGGGATGGCGGACTGAGTGAGAAAGACCAACGGGAGAAAATATCGGAAGACAGACAGAGGTGGATTACAGAGGGGCTGGACTACAAGAAAATTTACCAAGGAACTTTTGCCCTTGCTGAACCCTCAGCATCCGTCCCCCCCACCCCCGACACCATAGGTATAAGGCTTGTTTGCCTAGGATATTGTGACTAATAGAGGCTTTTGTCAGGATCAACCAAACATTGCAGAACAGTGTGCTCGTGGTTTCACAACACAGCTATCATTCATACTACTGGCACATCTGAAGGGCTTGAAGGGAAGACAGAATAAGGTGGAAGTTTATCATCTGTTACTATTTTACGGCTTTGTTACTCTCTGGAAAACTTTTATTTATCTCTGTAGGAATGATACTAAAAAATAACAATGGCTAATATTTATTGGTATCTCCCTCTGTACCGGGCGCAGCTCTAAGCTTGTGTGTGTCATATCTCTCATTTAGTCCATTTTTGTAATGTCATTTTTGTCCCTATATTCAGATGAGGAAACCAAGACACAGACAGACCATACAGCTAGTAAGGAATGTGTGGTAGGCTGTTATTGGGCAGCCCTAGTGAATCATGCCTCCCAGAATTCAGGTTTATGCATAGATCACTCTCATTTTCACTGGGCTTAGCCATATGTCTTAGCTTTGGCCAATGGGATATTAACAAGTGGGGTGCAAATAGAAGCTTGAAAAGTGCTTGAACATTAGTGTTCCTTTGGACCTCTTCTTCATGGAACTCAAACACCAAGCTGTGAGGAAGCCCAACGAGCCACATGGAGAAGACCAAATAGAAACAAATGGAGGCTCCTGGCCAATAGCCCCAGCTGAGTTCCCAGTAGGCAGCCAGCACCAACTGCCCCTCAAGTGAGTGAGGCCGTTTTGGATTTTCCAGCTTTCCCAGTGCCTTGGTTGACACCACTTGAAGCAGAAGAATGTTGTGGTCAACTCTCAGAATCATGAGATTTAATAAAATTTTGTTGTTTTAAGCCACTTTTAGGGTAGTTTGTTGTATAGCCTATGTAACTAGAACAGAGTGAAACCAAAATTTGAATCAAGCAAGCTAGTAATGTGTAGAACTATGCAGAAAAATAAGTCAAATATTTAAAGCCCAGCAGAATTCCATTTTTAAAAATTCCTTGAAAAAAAAATTCCTTGAAATAAACATTCTGCATTGCCTATGTCAGACTATGTGACGACTATTGGTCTCACTTATCTCTTCCCATCTCTCTTCCCTCTTCCGCTCTTATGTAAATATACACGAAATCCTTTCTGGTGACATTATCTTTGCTCTCAGGAACAAAGAGTGACCTTATTACATTTCCAGATATCATCACTACTCTTTTCACATTTTAATTAGCACCCGATTGTAGGAAAGTCATTATGTAAATTGTTAGTGGTGGTAGTGGCCTCTCTGTCTCCTCCAGGATTAATGTAATGACTCTGGTCCCAGGGAAGGATAAGTCAATGACAAGGTCAGCATCCAGGTCAGAGGGAGAATTAGAGAAAGGAAATATAAACTTCTTGAGCATCCGAGGAGAGGCTGCCCTTAACCCTGCACGGTTTGGGTAAAAGTATCCAGAACAAGGGAACTCAACGGAGTTTTTTTCCAAACCAAATCATAGTATCTATTAGGTATTTCTCTAAGTGTTATCCAAAACAACCATTCCTTCTTCCTCTGGACTGTGTCAGGCCTTGCCCTGTGTTATACATTCTCACAGTGTCACCACAGTTTGAACTAAGCAGTCATTACTTAGACGGTGGGGTTATGCAGAAAGCAATCTTATTCTTTCCATCTCTGCCTTCAAAGAAGTTCTATTAAATCATTCTTCCTAGCTTCCATCTGAAATCTCAGTCTGCAGTGACGGGAATGGGGAGGGGGATGGGAAAGCACAGGATTCACAATGTAAGACTCACAGAGGTGGTCCAGTACTTATTATCTTGGGGCTTTTTCTTGCTGCACCATTAAGATTTGGTTGTCGTGGGGGCAGATAGCATGACGTTCACTTTATAGGTCCCTGTACCACGAGGAGCCACATCTGAATATGATGCAGATGTCATATAACCCAGAGGCAAGGGACTTTGAGTTGGATTTAGTAAGTGAACGGGACTATGGGTGGACTGTCCTGGGGAGGCAGGGAGTGTGTACTAATGATAGGAAAGGAAGCGCATGGATATTTGGGTGATCGTTGTGGAGACTTTGAAATGTAGCAATGTACTGAGGATGGCACAGCTATTTTGGTACCCTGGGTTCCTTGAATAATTTTTAGAGCAGAGACTATGTAGCCAGGCTGGGTTTTATTTGTGAAAAAGAAACAAATGTCTGTATTGCTTGAGCCACTGAATTTTGGAGTCCCTTTATTGTAGTAGTTCAGCCTACAACCTAACAGATCTAAAAAGACAATAACAACTGCATTGATAATCATATAATTTGTCTTAATGTTTGTCTCCTCTCACCAAATGTAAGATCCATAAACACAAGTGTCTATTTTGCTCATAACTCGTCCTTCTCTGCTAGCATGATATACTTACCATATCGCAGACACTTAATAAATACTGAATGTATTAATAAACGATTGTTGCTACCCTCCTAGGATGTGGCATAAAGTATCCCTGAAAATCTTTGTGACCCTCAAGACTACCAGCTTTTGAGAGTGTTGACCCTAAACTAAGATTATATGAGAGTCAGAATTACTTGATTAGAAGCCTGAATACATAGGAATCTATCCTATTTGAATATCTTTCTTTTGAGATGAGTAAGAAACCTGACAGATTAAAGGCAATGGTCAGCCTATTGCATTGATGACCTTCTTATACGCACATCTCTTTGCAAGATGACTTTTAAAGTTCTTACCATCAAGAAGTACACACATGGACATATGTACACTACCAAACGTAAAATGGCTAGCTACTGGGAAGCAGCCGCATGGCACAGGGAGATCAGCTCGGTGCTTTGTGATCACCTGGATGGGTGGGATGGGGAGGGTGGGAAGGAGGGAGACGCAAGAGGGAGGAGATATGGGAACATATGTATATGTATAATTGATTCACTTTGTTATAAAGCAGAGATTAACGCCATTGTAAAGCAATTATACTCCAATAAAGATGTTAAAAAAAAAAAAAGTACAGCTTATTTTCCTAATCCTTGAATCTGGACTCTGGCCTTGTGTTTTGCTTGGTTAACAGACTGTGTTAGAAATGACAGCAAGTCAGTTCTGAGCCCAGGCCTCAAGAGAACGTGTCCGCTTCTGTTTTCACTATTAGAATCCTATTTTCTGTGTGAGAAAAAGTCCAGGCTAGCTTGCTGGAGGATGAGAGACTAAATGGAGCAGTGGAGGATGAGAGACTAAATGGAGCAGTGGTGAATCCTAGATAAGCAAGCCCCCAGCAACCCATCAGCTGATTGACAATGCATGAGTGAGCCCTTGTGAGATCATCTGAGCTTTGGCTTTATCAGCCCAGTTGATCCACAGACTGTGTGCAATTATAAACGGTTATCATTTTAAGTCAGTTAGTTTTATGGGGTTTGTTACATAACACTTTTGTAGCATTGGATAACTGATATCTAGGGGAAGGCCAGAAATGGGAGTAAGGCTTGGTTAAGAGTTCTTAAATAATACCAGAGTCCCAAATCTTAAAAGAAATGTTAATTTTGAAAGTGTAACTGAAGGCAGGCTCAATGCTTTGCAAAGACACCTGTACAATAATTCATAGCAAACTAATGGAGGAAACCAGTGGAGAAGGGATTTTAAGAACATTATTAGAAAATTTAATAGTAGCTACGTACTCTTTATCAGCCATTACCTGAGGCAATGAAGGAGGGGAAAAAATACCTTGACTTTTCCCCTCCCTCTGCTCTCCAGTCTCCTGCCAATGCCTCCAATTGGCTACATCTGCCCCGAAGCTGGTGAGCAAGGAATAAACTGGGGAATAAGGTGGGCCAAGGTCAGACTCTTGCGATATACAACATAGGAGGAGAAGGACCTGGAGTGGATCTGAGAGCACAAGGTATACGAGGAGGGCATATCTGGGTTATGAATCCCAAAAGGGCTATGCCTCAAAGGTATAAACAAGTTGAACGTGCTCATGTGTTCTGTCAAAGGTGAATATTTGTCCTTGGGGTTGGATGGATGTGCTTCACACTGACCAAGAGACAAATGATTTTAGAAAAAGCCTCACCACTCTCTCAGAATACACTGCCTGAATCTTCCAATGAATAGGACTTGTGGCCAACTCACGCACAGATTCTTGACAGCCATCTTTTACATCCTTACTATGTAAAGTGTAGACCAAGGCCTAGAGCACTGGCATCACCTGGAAGCCTGAGGGTATAAAGAATCTCAAATCCTACACAAGATCCACTGAATGAGAAACCTCATTTTAACAAAAGCCCTAAGTGATTCATATATGTGTTAAAGTTTGAGAAATGCTGCTCTACATGATGGCACTCAGACCTGCTCTTCCTTACCAGTGGTATTACAATTTTATGATACCCGTCCTGTAATACTAACCATAACTGAAAACATAACAGAGCATTATAATATATATTGTGCCCTTAGTTCCTCACTGAACCCTGGGGATGAGCAAACAAGCCTCACAAGGCATTGCCATTGTAAACATGAGGAAAGAGAGGTGAAAATTTTAAATAAGCAGCCCATAGTTAGGAGCTAGTGAGAGGTGAATCTGCTTTGGGATTAAATTATTAACTCCAAGTTTAGGGATCTTTGCAGTACTGAGTTGAGGTTGGAGGAGGGTGGGAAGACGTAGCAGGGACAGTCATTAAACAAACCATTACAAAATTGGAGGTCATGTCCAGAAGTAACCACATAAGAACTCAGTGAGAAATTGGAAGGCAGTATCTTAAGAAAACTGATTCTTCATTCAAGGTAGAAGTGATTATTTAATCATGTTGTATTCTAGTTTCAGGATAAACCACTGAAGAGGTTAATGTCAACATCTTCCTTAATTATTTTAGTACTTAAAAATTGTTTTTATCTGCTCTCAAGCCCTATAAAATCTTAACCATCAAGTGTCTTTTCTATTACTTTTCCTGTTTCCTGGGTTATCTTGTATTTGTCACCAATGCATGAATATCTATATAGCAACTGAACACTAATTTTTCTCTCCCCCTTCACCAGCATCAATTATTCTAGCAGAAAGATGCAAATCACTGATATAAACAAAACAATAAGGCAGCTTCAAGGAGATAACCATATTGGTCTAGGATTTCTAACAACCGCAAAAGCAACAAAAGCAATCTTCACCACGGTCATTTTACAGAATTTCATTCTTTTATAAATGTCTAAATGAGTCCAAGAATTATTGCCCTATTCAAAATTGTTGATGTCACCCACATCATGAACAGGCAGAATGTGTCAACTTCCCAAGAAATTTATTTTTAGACTGCCTTTAAAGGTATAATCATCAGTCACAGGTTGCCTGTCGATCGCAACTATCAGGACAAATGGAATTTTCGTGAAACATCCTTGCAATGACTTTAGTTTCTGGCCCATTTCCTGGTCCATCTCTTTTCACCCACACTTGGCCAACTGTGCCAAAGATGGTGCATACTCTTCCCAGTGATAACTGAAAATGTTCACAAATTATAACTTCACCATTCAGTTCAAATACTTTTACTTCTACAGCAAAACAGATTGATTTTCTCCAGCAACAAACAATGAAATGGTCTCTTTGATGTCTTGTAATTAGTTCTAATATTAGTAAATAAATTAAAAGGCAGCAAAACAAAATATGTCCATCAGGACTTTGTCAGTCCCTTCATAACCCATACAGTGGCCTTGCCCTGAACTATAAGGTGGATAAATGAGTGGAATGCTGATTTTGGCATCCAGCTTACTCTCAGATAATCCACCTCATCCCTCTCAGCTGACATGAGACAGAAATAACACCAAAGGATGATAAATTCCTTCCTGCAGACCTGGGGTTCCATGGTTCACTGGCCCCAGGCCTAATCCTATCAATCCATTTTCTACACAATAAAAGGTAAGAAACCCATTACAGATCTGTTATAAGCCCCGGGAGGTGGTCTACAACAAAAATGGAATACATCAACCAATCCAGCATACAGTGTCTCTTTTCTAGGGTTTGAAGCACTGGGGGTCAGCTGACATGTATAATGTAGTTAGGATTTAGTATTAAATTCTTTTAGGTATATAAAAAAACTCACATATCTTACAATATAAGTATAAAGATACGACAGAAAAGTTCATTTCTGATATGACTGACCTTTTATAAAAATAGCACTGTTATTTTATTTTTGCATTACTTACTGGCTTTGCACGTGATGCAATAAATGAAACTGGGTTAGAATTTACCATCTTGTGCTCTTAAATACATGTTTAATTTTCATTTGTTTTTCAACCTCAGTTTAAGGAGTTGGCATATGAAAACCTCCATTTAATGCCATTTCAAGATCATTAAATTATTAGAAAGAAAGGTGACCCCTCTAGTGTCAGGGTTGACACTATATAATCTAGTCAACTCAGAGCAAAGGCATTGTAGAAACAAGAGAAGCAACTTTTTATATTAGCAAAATCTCTTTTTATATCATTTCTTCTCCTTTCTAATATTCATTGCTATAGGGCAAACATCTTTGCGCTAATAAAGGACTTACTTCAAAAATGTCACACTGGGTTCGGGGAGACAAGATGGCGGAAGAATAAGACGCGGAGATTAACTTCCTCCCCACAGATACACCAGAAATACATCTACACGTGGAACAACGCCTGTAGAAAACCTACTGAATGCTGGCAGAAGACCTCAGACCTCCCAAAGGCAAGAAACTCCCCCACGTACCTGGGTAGGGCAAAAAAAAGAAAAAAACAGAGACAGAAGGATAGGGACGGGACTGGCACCAGTGCGAGGGAGCTGTGAAGGAGGAAAGGTTTCCGCACACTACGAAGCCCCTTCGCAGGCGGAGACTGCGGGTGGCGGAGGGAAGAAGCTCCGGAGTCGCGGAGAAGAGCACAGCAACAGGGGTGCGGAGGGCAAAGCGGAGAGACTCCCGGCATGGAGGATCGGCGCCGACCAGCACTCACCAGCCCAAGAAGCTTGTCTGCTCCCCCGCCAGTGCTGGCGGGGCTGGGAGCTGAGGCTCAGGCTTCCGTTGGAGCACAGGGAGAGGGCTGGGGTTGGCAGAGTGAACACAGCCTGCAGGAGGTTAGTGCACCACGGCTAGCCGGGAGGGAGTCCGGGAAAAAGTCTGGAGCTGCCGAGGAGGCAAGAGACTTTTTCTTCCCTCTTTGTTTCCTGGTGCGCGAGGAGAGGGGATTGGGAGCGCTGCTTAAAGGAGCTCCAGAGACGGGCGTGAGCCGCGGCTACCAGCGCGGACCGCAGAGACGGGCCTGAGACACTAGGGCTGCTGCTGCCGCCACCAGGAAGCCTGTGTGCGAGCACAGCTCACTCTCTACACCTCCCCTCCCAGAGCCTGCGCAGCCCGCCAACCCCAGGGTCGCGGGATACAGGGACGGCTTCCCTGGGAGAACGCACAATGCGCCTCAGGCTGGTGCAACGCTCCGGTGGCCTCTGCCGCCAAAGGCTCGCCCCGCACTCAGTACCCCTCCCTCCCCCCAGCCTGAGTGAGCCACAGCCCCCGAGTCAGCGGCTCCTTTAACCCGGTCCTGTCTGAACTGAAGAACAGACGCCCTCCAGCTACCTACAAGCAGAGGCGGGGCCAGATCCAAAGCTGAGCCCCGGGAGCTGTGCAAACAAAAAAGAGAAAGGGAAAACTCTCCCAGCAGCCTCAGGAGCAGCGGATTAAACCCCCATAATCAACTTGATGTACCCTGCAACTGCAGAATACAGGAATAGACAACGAATCACCCCAAATTGAGGAGGTGGACTCTGAGAGCAAGATTGATTGATTGATTGATTGATTTCCCCTTTTCCTCTTTTTATGTGTGTGTATGTGTATTCTTCTGTGTGAGATTTTGTCTGTATAGCTTTGCTTTCAACATTTGTCCTAGGGTTCTATCTGGGTTCTTTTTAACTTTAAAAAAACTTTTTTTCTATCTTAATAATTTTTTTATTTTAATAATCTTACTTTATTTTATCTAACATTATTCTATTTTAACCTTCCTTTCTTCCTCCCTCCCTCTTCCCTCCCTCCTTCTCTCTCTCTCTCTCTCTCTCTCTCTCTCTCTCTTTCTTTCTTTCTTTTTCTCCCTTTTATTCTGAGCAGTGTGGATGAAAGGCTCTTGGTGCTGCAGCCAGGAGTCAGTGCTGTGCCTCTGAGGTGGGAGAGCCAACTTCAGGACACCGGTCTACAAGAGACCTCCCAACCCCACATAATATCAAATGGCAAAAATCTCCCAGAGATCTCCATCTCAACACCAGCACCCAGCTTCACTCAAAGACCAGCAAACTACAGTGCTGGACACCCTATGCCAAACAACTA
>RJWK010064424.1:0-12323 GCA_004363435.1 Platanista minor
GGCGACACACAACCCTAAATAGGGAGGACTTTTAGGGAAGCTTATTCTGTATTATATGATCAAGTTTATGTTGATTTCCACTTTGCAGTCTCTTCTTCAGGATATTTCCACAGGCTTCCTTTCTACATTCTTTTCAGAAAATCTTTTTAGAAAGTAAAGTACTGCTGCTTGTAACAAGGGCTGAGCAGCACAGTGCTCCCTGGTATAGATTATGCCTTTCCTCTCCTGATTATCGTATTATTTTAAGAAAAAAAAAAAAAAAAAAAAAAGAAGGAAGGATATCCTTTCCCAAGATTCTGTATCTTATGCCACCAGGGAATTCCAATTCAGTAGTTGCAGGGATGGGGGATGGGTTTGTTTTTGTTTTGCTTTGTTTTCTTTCTGGTTGTGGGGACTCCCTAAGAGCTAAAGCAGGAAAAAAGTCAACACTAGATGGCCCTAGAAGATATATTCTTAATGGTTCAGCCTCTTGTCTGATTAACCTGGGAATGGTTCCATAGGCATTTACCAACACACAGTGATGCCACCCTAGCCCCACTTTTTCTGCACTTTACATGATTAATGCTCTGTAATTTTACTTACATGGTAGGAATTCATCTTGGTCTGTGCTGTGTGAAACACTTCATATAAGGACTTGCCCTATTCTACAGGAAGTGCAATACAGGTTGCCTGCTATTACTTAATCAGTAGACCTGCAACAAGACAATCCTTTGTCAGTGCAAAATTCTCCTGCCCACAGCTGCCGAAGGCCTGCAGCTTTAGCTGCATGTGTGCAGTGCCCAGTGCCTTGTAGGTTCTCAGTAAATACTTGGTGTGTGGATAGGTACAAAAGGTATTTTTTAGCAAAAACTAATTGATCTGGCCAATTGAGCTAAGAATATGTAGGCATAGAGTTACAACCAGAATAATTTCTTTTCTCCTTACACTGTTGGAAGTGGTTGAGGTAAGATTTGAGGCATCTCTCATTTGGAATTCAGCAAGACCAGCCTTCTCATTATGTGGAGCAGTACACTGAGTAATAAGAAATCTGGCATGGCTATAGTATCTTGCACATAGGCTATGCTCAATAAACACTTATTGAATGACTGTCTTGTTACCAAGACTTTGCAGCAATAAGCTTTAGAGGGTTTAGTCTGACCATCTGTTTGAGTGGGATGAGTTGTGATGATGATAGTTCAAATCGGGTTTGTGTTCACAAATTCCTGAAATTCAAGTGAGATAGATGCAGACCCTCTGTCAGAAAATATTGCAGTATCTGGAAATCTATTGCTTTTCAAAAAAAAAAAGGCACAGAGGTGGGACTGTTTTACACTGATGGCTGTAGATGGGACCAGGAGCACTTAGAAACATACTGAAGAAGCTTTACAACTGAATTTTGCTCATTGGGGAACCTTGGCCACGGCTTCCTGGTCATTTTTCATGGCAAATGAGATGCCTTTGGCCAGTGGTGCCAAGATGGCTTTTTTTTTTTTTTTTTTTTAATGCCGTACGCGGGCCTCTCACTGCTGTGGCCTCTCCCGTTGCGGAGCACAGGCTCCGGACGCGCAGGCTCAGCGGCCATGGCTCACGGGCCCAGCCGCTCCACGGCACGTGGGATCTTCCCGGACCGGGGCACGAACCCGCGTCCCCTGCATCGGCAGGCGGGACTCTCAACCACTGCGCCACCAGGGAAGCCCCTAAGATGGCTTCTTGATAGCCCTTCCCCTGTCAGCTAATTTCTGTTCATCCGTCCTCACTGTGACTGCCCGAGTGACTTTTCTCTAGTTCATATGAAAATCTGCAGTGGGAAAACTGAAACATAGATCAGGATTCCTTATTCCATGGCTGTGGGCTAACACTTAGGCAGGCCATCCTGGTTTTTGTTTCCTTCTCTTCATATTCCTTCAAAAGATTTCCCGTATGCATATTTTGTGAAAAATATCAAGAAAAGCCATTTTCTTCAATAATACCTTCCCTTTGTTCAGCAAGAAACACACCCAGGTTTGTGTGTTTGTTGATGTTTGCTTGTTTCCCTTTTCTGTGTGGTTCAGTGGCCCCAGGGAAGTTTCCCTGAGTGCCACTACTGACTGCAGCCAGGAGAGAAGAGACTGAAGACAGTGGAGCCAGGGATGCTTGTCTGTGCTTCTCTCCTTTCCTGGCACTTCTTGTCCTCCTTCCTTTTGCGTGTCTCCCTTCAACCTCTCAACCTTACGTCTCCATATTTAACAATAGTGTATGGAATTGTCAGAGGAGAGAGAACTGGACATCTAGAATTTTTTTTCAACAAATTATATTTCTTTACTAAATAGGAATAAGCATCTCATAGATGAGTACAAATGGATGGACTTGATAAAGCCCACGGTATCTCATAAGAAAAGTCTCCGATGGCAAAGGTATTGAGGTGAGGGTGGAGCAGGGTATGGAAAGCAAACCAGAAGGTGTGAATCTGTACTATGAAGAGCCCAGGAGTCGGTACTTAGATGTTCGCATCTTGCACCTGCCAACATAGTCCAGCAACTTTGTGTCTTCATGACTCAACACCCAGAGAGAGCCCCAGCTTTATTTGTAAAGTTTAGATAGTTAGTAGCTATGAGGGTCATGGGAGGTTTGTTGGTTGTTTTTTTTTTTTTTTTAAGTGAGATTTTGAAGAATTTTGTTAACTATTCAGTGCTGAAAAAACAAAAAAGTCAGTAGAGATTGCTATTACTGAAAGCGACTTTAAAATTACTATAGCTGCTTGCTATTAGCTACTGGCATTAAGCAACTTTTACAACCAACAAGAAGAAAAATAATATGATTAAATTCTCTGACAAATAGTAATTTCATCTTATTCAAATAGTCTTCTTCTGAGGTGATCTCCAAAAATATAGAGCTATTTACAGAGATTAATAGGTCCTAACTTCCCTTTTATGAGATAAATAAAAGAAAAAAGCTAAGGTCATGAAAAATTTGAGGCCTCACGGTTGCGAGAAATGGAGAAATTAATTTGTATTTCTGTTTTTAAAAATAATCTAAGTTCTGTGGAAAGGGAGCATGTTCCTTTTTAAAATAAAACAGTAGTCTAGGTCAGAGAGCTGTCCGGGAGCCAGGGTAAAATAAAGAAACATGTAGGATTTCCTCACAACTGGTTTGTTCTGATGGCGTCTGCCCCGTGAGCCTCATTTTGGTCACGAGCTGCTAGTCTTCTCTCACCTCCACCAACCCCGTGGGGAAAGTGGATCCTATCACCAAGAGCCAGAAGCCAGGGCTGAAGGAGGGATAGAGTTTGGAGGGTCGTTCTGCGTTTCCTCTAACTTGATTTTCTTTTTGCTCTTGTCTCCTTCCTTCAAATCTCACAGAATCTCTGGGTTCTGAGCCTTGAACTTGGAATGTGTCTGCCTGTCTCCTGTCTCATAACTTCTAGATGCTAGTCTGGAGAGAGGGAAAGAGCCAGGCATTAGAATCATGACAGGCCTGGGTTCAAGTCCTGACCCTTCCACTTACCTTGCACAGGCAAGGGAAATATTAGGTACCCAAAAATGTCTATTATAATTACGTATATCACTTCTAAATCCACAGCTGACTTTATCCATTCTCTCTCTTGACTTATGCTGTTCCTGCTTGCTTCAAATCCACCCCTTCTTGATGCTTCATCTCTCCCTGTCTTCTGGCCACTGACACCTGACTGCCTCTGCCCCAGCTCTGACAATAACATGAATTAATAGTTTCAACGTACAAAGATCTATGGTTGAGAGTTGCAGTTAAGTAGCAAGGTAATTCCCTTCTAAATGGAAAATGACCGTCACAAGTATTTTCATGACACAGTATTTCATTTTAGTGAATTTTTTTAAAAATTCTTTCAGGACATGTAAGAAAGGAGAAAAGAGGAAATTGAAATAGCAAACTAGAAATTTATGGTATTCAATTATAATAAGCAGGCAAGTTAAAGGTATCTCCAATCAAGGAGAGAAAAGGGCTAAATAATTACATGGCTGCCATTTATTGAACGCTATACATTATACCAAGTACTTTACATAAATTATCTAGTTTACTCATTGAAAAACCCTATGAGTTTTTGGCACTATTATTATTCCCGTTTTACAGCTGAAGAGACTTGGGCCTAGAAATATCGTCTCATTGCCTAGTTACATGCTCTGTAAGTGGTAGAGCCAGGATTCAAGCTCAGTTTTGCTTTTCATAGTTCAGCGTGCTGATTCTACAACCTGCTTGCAAAGGCTCCTCAAAGTTTGTGTCATACCAGAGCCACATATAAGTGCCTAAGGTGTTCCATCATAAATTAGAAGATTTAAAGCTAAGTTATAAGTTAATTCCTATAGTAAAAGTGTATGGCGAATTAAGCAGACCATTAAAGAATAACAAAGCAAAATAGCAATAGCTAACATTTATTGAACACTTGGCTTATGCCAGGCAGTATCCTAAATGCTTTAAACGTATCAACTTATTTTTGCTTTAAACGTATCAACTTATTTTATCCTCACAACAACCCGATGAAGTAAATATTATAATTATTGTCATTTTACAGATGAGGAGACTGAGTACAGAGAGTTAAGAAATGTGCCAAGGTTCACATAGTAAGTGGTAGAGTTAAGAATTGAATCCAGGTAGCATTGTATCAGAAGCTATATCTGTAACCTCTATCCTATGTCAACTGCCTACTTAATTTTACTCCTTTATTTCCGTTTCTTTGAATTCTTTTATACAATGTATTGTCTCTGAAAGTTGTAGTGAAAAGGTCTCTCTTATAAGCAGCAGTGACCTTCACCAGCTAGCCGTATTTAATATCTGGATGTTCTCTGTGAGGGACGCTAGGGAGCAAATGGAGTGATTCCCCATGGCTGTGCCCTGCCCAACCTCTGGGGCACTTCACTCGTACACCGGAAGGGACTTGCCTGTAACTGACCATTTTTCTACCTAGAGTTAAAATATTTGCTGTTACTTTACTCTCAGGAGCCAGCTGTCTATCACATCCCTCTATCCCTACATCCTTGGTACACTCGTAGAATTTGCTCCCCCTGTTGAGTCTGAGGTTGTATACTCTAGCTTACCTTACTGCCATCCATTAGAAGCACAAAATTCCTTTTTTTATCCTTTTTATCGTGTTTTAAATGACATTTTAAACCTTCCTGTGTCTTGACCCATATTTTAGATTCTTTTTGTGAAGGGGAAGATCCTGTCTGTCTTGCTCAGTGCTCTGTGCCTGATGCCTGGAACAGTCCTACTCAAAGTATGTGCTTAAAAAGTATCTGTGGGGGGGCTTCCCTGGTGGCGCAGTGGTTGAGAGTCCGCCTGCCGATGCAGGGGACACGGGTTCGTGCCCCGGTCCGGGAAGATCCCACATGCCGCGGAGCGGCTGGGCCCGTGAGCCATGGCCGCTGGGCCTGCGCGTCCGGAGCCTGTGCTCCGCCGCAGTGGGAGAGGCCGCAGCAGTGAGAGGCCCGCGTACCGCAAAAAGAAAAGAAAGCATCATCCTCATTTTTTCTCCAGTTGGATGTCTGCATTGTAATACTGCAGTTTTGTTACCTCATATGTCACCCTAGTACCTTTTATTCATCCTCTACCCTGGTGTGTATCATCTTGCCTTACTGTGAGAGGAGCCGATCTTTATCTTAAAGATATTGATGGAAACATTCTCCCCAAAGGGTTTAGTTTGTTTACAGCAGTAGTTTTTTTTTTTTTTTTTTAACAACCAAGTATGACTTAAATATGTTCTGCGTTCAAAAAATTTTTAAATCTTGCTACTACTTAGAGCATATATTAGTATTTACCACAGTGCCCAGTAATTGCTTTTTATTCCAGCTACCCCCTCTGCCTAAGGGAGTGCTCAATAAATAATAAGTGCTCAGTGAATAGTAGTTGCCATTATTATTGTTGGAGAAAAGCCATATAAATTTGCAGTTTACCAGAAGAGAATATGACTTAGCAGGCAAAAAGAAGAAATTGGTATCTTCTCTGCCGTTCCTTCTGATGCCTTATAAAACTTCACTGATATTAATTATCTCATCTTCCACTGTGCCTGCATGCAAAATAAGGGTGACCTCTTTCTCTAGAAGCTTCATGACTTAACGAAGACTAAGATACATTGAGTCATTTGCAAAATAAATGTGAAGGGTAAGCAATGCTTACTCAGTTTTTTAGACTATTGACCCAGCCATGGAATTAGCAGTGAGATCATAATTTTTGCCCTTTTTTGAAGAGAAAAGTAGCTATCAGAGTTGCTAGCCAAGGTAGGAAAAGTAAAGAGGGAAATCATGGCTCCGAAGAGCAAGCACTCTTCTGGGAAGATTAGTGATGGCAATAATACAGCAGCTCCACCCTGTAAGGAACAAAAGTGTACATGTCCAATAACCTTATCTATTCCATAACGTATCTTGTATGGGTCTGGCCCAAGTCACTTGCTTAGCTAACAAGGACTGTTGTTTATTTGAGTTATGAATATTGTGGTGGGGCTGGGATATGTTGCCCAGATCCTCCTTCAGGACTGAGCCTCCTGTTTCACAGCCCACAGCTGAGTTGCCCTCTGCTGAAAGAAGCTGCTTCACCCAATGTTATGCCACCTCCCTGGCGACAGCCTACACCCACTGGGAGGTTCAAAGGCTTGGCCTCTTGCCTCAATTTGCTACAACTCTAAAGGCCCACCCTCTGTTCCCGAGAGGCCTCTGTTGCAAATGCATCACAGATTAACTTCTCCCTCTTCCCATCTCTGCCTCCAAAACCCTGCACAGATGTTACTCCTGAGGGTACTTCCCAATAAACTTCATGCATACAAATCTTGGAGTCTCAGAATCTGTTTCCTAGGAAACCTTGACATACAACTTATACTATGTCTACATTTCTAAGGAACAATTATTATCACTATTTCCAATTTTATGAATGTCATCAATTTTATGATGATCACAAAACTCCCGTAACCTAGTGAATTTTCCCATTGACATTTGCCATGCTGTGTGCTATGTAGCTTATTTCTCAAATGAATGTAGCTTAAACAACCTCAAATAGAGGAAATGCCCTGAGGGACTAGTATTAGTCATAGTTTCAGTATTATACGTCATGATCATTTCCAAAACAATGGGGGAAAGGGTGGTAACCAATCAGCACTCTCTGGCCATTGAATTAGGGGTCAGATTGTGACTAGGGAGACTGTATTCATTTCCTGGGGCTGCCATAACAAATTACCACAAACTTGGTGACTTAATACAGCAGAAATGTATCCTCGCACAGTTGTGGAGGCCAGAAGTCTGAAATGAAGGTTTTGTCAAGGTTGGTTCCTTCAAGAGTCCCTGAGGGAGAATTTGTTCCCTGCCTCTCTCCTAGCTTCTGGTAATTGCCAACAAACCTTGGCATTTCTTGGCTTGTAGATACATCACTCCAATCTCTGCCTCTGTCTCCACATGGAATATTCTTCTCTATGTTGCCTCTATATGGCCTCCCCTCTTTTTATAAGGACACCAGGCCCACCCTAATCCAGCGTGACTTTGTCTTAACTAATTATATCTGCGAAGGCCCTATTTCCAAATAAAGTCACATTCTGAGGTTCTGTGTAGGCATGAACTTTTGGGGGATACTATTCAGCCCACTTCAGAGACCAAGTCAGGAAGCAAACAAGATTTGCTTCCCTGTTGGTACCTTTATTTGTGCTGTGAATCTTTTAATTAGCCCTCCTGTTCTTTTTGAAGAAAATACAGTGAGACAGTTGTGTGCAGTGGGCCACACCCAGTGACAGAAGGCTCCTCGAAGGCTTAATCAATTAGATAATTAGTAGGACCAAGAGGGAATTGGTAAAGCAGCAGGAGTAAAACCGGAAGAAGGATCATTACACAGACTCTGACCATTAACTTTTAGTTATACTGAAAAAGGAGCTTTGGGGGAAAAAAAAAAAAAACAGATTTGGAGAGAGATTTTTTTTCACTTTTACATACTTCTTTTTCCAAAGCAAGCTCTGATGAGGTAGTTGAGTTCACACAATCAAATCATTTGAGGAAAAAGCCAAAAAGAATGCAAATATATTTAGTTTGGTCACACAAGGGATCCACACATGTCAGATCATAGGTGGGGCAGCAAGCCTATCCTGTGAGTTCCAGAGACCCTGGGAATGACCAAGATGACTGCATGAGGACCCCATGGTCCTGCTAAAAGCATCTACTGCCTACTATCCACTTTCTTCTCGTTTTTTCCCTCTTAGGCCTCTTGATTATAAAACTAAGACAATTTTAATCTAGCAAAAAATGGTGAGAGAGCTAGTAGGCAAAGAGGCTCCCCAGGCTACACAGAGACACATAAAAGCACACTTAGTAACCATTTCTACATATGCCCATAAGATAGTTTTCTCTTTGCTGTTTAGGCAGTAAGGTTTCAGGGAATCTTTTTCTTTTTTATGGGTATTTTCCCTCTGAACTTTTCACCACTTTCATTGATCAATTATCATCTCAAAAAACTTGGAGCTTGGTTCCACCTTTAATGCACAGACACTTGTAATACTGGTCCCTTACTCGGAACCAAGTCTTAGACAGTGAAAATCTCAGGAGGGAAAGATAAAAAAAGAGATCTGGATATAGAAACCCCTTTACTGCCCTACCATGTATCACCAAAACAAAAGGGAAGGGAAGTATTAAGGTGGAACCCGATAAAAATGGCTGATATTCGATTGGTTGGTTGTTTTTTTTTTTTTTGCGGTACGCGGGCCTCTCGCTGTTGTGGCCTCTCCCCCTGCGGAGCACAGGCTCCGGACGCGCAGGCTCAGCGGCCATGGCTCACGGGCCCAGCCGCTCTGCGGCACGTGGGATCCTCCTAGACCGGGGCACGAACCCGTGTCCCCTGCATCGGCAGGCGGACCCTCAACCACTGCACCACCAGGGAAGCCCTCGATTGGTTTTAATTAACAAAAATTGCATTTGCAAATGATTTGATGTAATATAAAAATTTAAACATCTACTTTTTGTCAGGCACTATGTTAAGTGCCTTATTCATATATTATCTTTTATAATCCTCAGAGAAACCTTGCAGGATTGGTGTTATAAACTCTAATTTCTATTGACGAAGCTGAGGGAAAATTAAATAATTTGCCCAAGGTCCCATAAGATTTGAACCCAAGTCTGCTTCACATTTAATAAAGTCATTTGGGCCTGATGAAGTACTTCAAGACTATGATAAGATTATTCCCAAACACTATGGTCAAAATTCTTGAAATCAGAAAGACTGCTGTGCCCACAAACTTCAAGTGACATACGAGGATTGTTATAAACTGTCAAGAAGATGTCTGTGGTCCATGGGATTGCTGATATAGTCACTGCTTTGAATGATGCTGACAGGTCACAGCACACTGATAGCAACAGGTAAAAAGATACTGGGGAGGAAGTGAAAACCCCTTGAGAAGATCACTTTAATTTTTGCATTACTGATGGGTTTTACAGAAAAGCGGCCATGTTACCCAACTGGCAGCTGTGCAATTTGCCTTGATATAAAGAGGCAAGCAAAAAGCAAGCTCTGCACTGGTAACTTCTTAGAAAGAAAAGGAAAGAAATTCCTAGGGCTAGAGCTATAATGTACATATTCAATATTATTTTAGTTTCAGGTGTATAACATAGATTTAATATTTTTACAAATTATACTCCATTTAAAGTTATTACAAAATAACGGCTATATTCCCCAGTGCTGTACAATATATTCTTGTGGCTTATCTGTTTTATACATGTAGTTTGTATCTCTTAATCTCTATCTTGCCCCTCCCCCTTCCCACTCCCCATTGGTAACCACTAGTTTGTTCTCTATATCTGGTGAGTCTGTTTCTGTTTTGTTATATACATTTGTTTGTTTTAATTTTTAGATTCCACATATAAGTGATAACATAGAGTGTTTTTCTTTCTCTGTCTGATTCATTTCACTAAGCATAACACCCTCTACATCCATTCGCATTGTTGCAAATGGCAGAATTTATTTTTTTTTATGGCTGAGTAATATTCGTTGTATACATATACCACATCTTCTTTATCCATTCGTTTGTTGGTGGACACTTAGGTTGCTTCCATATCTTGGCTATTGTAAATAATGCTGCTCTGAACATTGGGGTGCATGTACCGTTTCACCTTAGTGTTTTGTTTTCTTCAGATATATACCCAGCAGCGGAATTGCTGGATCATATGGTAGTTCTATTTTTAGCTTTTTGAGCAGCCTCCATACTGTTCTCCATAGTGGCTGGACCAATTTACAATTCCACTAACAGTGTACTAGGGTTCCCTTTTCTTTACATTCTTGCCAACATTTGTTATTTGTATGATAGCCATTTTGACAGGTGTGAAGTGATATTTCATTGTGGTTTTGATTTGCGTTTTTCTGATAATTAGTGATGAACATTTTTTCATATGCCTATTGGCCATCTGTATATCATCTTTGGAAAAATGTCTCCTCAGGTCTTTTGCCCATTTTTTAATCAGATTTTTTTTTATATTGAGTTGTATGAGCTGTTTATATATTTTTGGATATTAGCCCCTTATTGGTCATATCATTTGCAAATATTTTCTCCCATTCAGTTGATTCTCTTTTCATTTTGTCAGTGGTTTCCTTTGCTGTGCAAAAGCTTTTAAGTTTAATTAGGTCCCACTTATTTATTTTTCCTTTTGTTTCTTTTGCCTTAGGAGACAGATCCAAAAAAAATATTGCTATGATTTATGTCAAAGAGTGCTCTACCTGTGTTCTCTTTCAGGAGATTTATGGTTTCAGGTCTTTAATCCATATAATGTACATATTCATACATACATTTGAAACTCCATGTGTCTTCAGTATGTTATGGAAGTTGATATTCATAAAGGCGATCACTGGACATGGAGACAACGCTAGATTACCTTTAGTATATTAGAGTCTGGTTGAGAAACAGAGAAGTGGGTATTGAAAGAGATTTCACAGTTACTAAAAAATATACCTTAAAATAGCAAAGTCTTTATAGGGTTAATGTTCAACTTTCTGGGAAAACTCTGTCATCCAGAATGACTCATTCCCTTAGATATCTAGGTAGGTTTTACTGTATTTTAATTATATACATATTTTTGTAACCAGTCAGATAAGATCTTTCATTCAGAGCTTTGTCCATGCTTTCATTACTTATAATAGGCTGGGATTGGCATAATAATCATACCAGAAAGTCATTTATTATGCTGGATCCATTAACATTTGATTCCTCATTAAGAATATTGCCATGTCTGCACTTGTATTTTTTCTGCTGACAGTTTTCATAGAGTTTCTTGATTTAGTTTTATGATTGAAGTTTCAGAAATAAATGTTTTAATTTAATGTTCACTTGGTATAACAGATTTGAACAATAGTTTAATAAAAAAGCACTGTGAGTTCCTGATAAAGGAAAAAGTTTGTTGATGTCCATTTGGGATGATTTGCAGCCATGTCTTGGTGAAAGTTGCACAGAGGCCCACTATGTTCTGCACTTGTCAGGTTCCATCTGAGCATCTATAACTTTCTAAGCAGGTATTGATAATCTCAGTCATGACCAGGAAGAATGAGAAGGGGATGATGAGAGCCCTGTTTCACAGAGGACCTCAGCCTCCTCTCTGACCTCTTCTCATCCCTGTCTAGTCAACACTTCTGAGGCTCTATCCCCAATGAACTTGTAGCAATTTCCTAAAGAAGCTATGTGCCTTTATGCCTCTGGGTCCCTGCTTTTCCTCCTACCAGAACTCTCCATCCTTCATTCTCCTAGTCATCCTCTGCGAGGTAACGTCCTTCCCCATGAGAACTACTCGTCCCTCCTCCTCCTTCCACTCCCGCCCCCAGGGCTCCGTGCATAACTCTGTGAGCACATTTAGCTCTGGCATAGTCTTAGTTGCCCTCAGCCTGACTGCCCTGAAGGAGGCTTTCCCAGGGCAGGCACTGTGCCTGTGTAGCGCTCTACCCCCAGTTGCCAGCAGGGGGCCTAACACATTTACGTTTTGAATTGCTCTATCAGCAGCAAGGCTAAGGTCACATTTTGCATTTACCACATAATGTGTTTTGGAAAGGACCAACATGGAGGGTAATACCAAGATCCTGATTTTCTAACTTTCCTGCTGGTTTATATCCATCTGCTATAGACGAAGCTTCTCTTTATAACTTTTTGTCGCAACATGTAGAGATTTACCTTGTGCACAATTTGGAAAAGAAAAATCAAATACTCATTTATCCATGAAATACTTATTGAACACACAGCTTAGGTGCCAGGAAAAGTTTACTCTATGTAGCACATAATGCTCATTGTTGGATCAGACTCCTTGATAAAAGCAGAAAACAAAAATGAGAAAAATTGGCATTGAGATCAGATTTTTCCCACCCTATAAGCCGTCAATAAAATTCTCCCTTGGAGGCTT
>RJWK010064425.1:0-12323 GCA_004363435.1 Platanista minor
GGGGAGGGGTAAGCTGTGATAAAGTGAGAGAGTGGCATGGACATATGAACACTACCAAATGTAAAATAGATAGCTAGTGGGAAGCAGCGGCATAGCACAGGGAGATCAGCTCGGTGCTTTGTGATCACCTAGATGGGTGGGATAGGGAGGGTGGGAAGGAGGGAGACGCAAGAGGGAGGAGATATGGGAACATATGTATATGTATAATTGATTCACTTTGTTATAAAGCAGAAACTAACACCATTGTAAAGCAATGTGTTACAAAGCAAAGATGTAACTAACACCATTGTAAAGCAATGTGTTATAAAGCAAAGATGGTTTTACATCTCCAATAAAGATGTAAAAATAAATAAATAAATAAATAAATAAATAAATAACAAAAAATATACAGTAAGATGATTTGATACATGCATGTATTGAAAATGATTACCACGAAGGTTAGTTAACACCTCCATCACTTCATATAGTTACCACGCTGTTTTGTTTTGTTGAGAATGTTTAAGATCTACTCTCATAGCAACTTTCAAGTATACCATATGGCATTGTTAACTACAGTCACTATTCTATGCATTAGACCCCCAGAATGTATTCCTCTGATAAGTGGAAAGTTTATTTCTTTAATAAGGGTAAGTGGATAAACAAAAATTGTTTACACTACTACTATTAAGTACGTATTCATTTATTTTTACTAAGTATACGTCATGTACACAAGCCTGATTTACTGTTTGAATTTTGGGTTGAAATAAATGTTTCAAAATGAAATAAATATTGGGTTGGCCAAAAGTTTTTTCGTTTTTTTCCCATAAGTTGGCTCTAGTAGCACTTAGCTGTCTTTACCTTCATTTGAAACAATTTTGTTAAATTGTATGTGACAGCTGTCATATCAGCATACATTTTAAAAAAGACAGCAAATTGGTGAATTTTCGTGTAGCCATTTTAATATTGAAGGTTGAAGGAAAACAACGTTTTCAACATACTATGCTTTATTATTTCAAGAAAAGTAAAAACGCAAGTGAAATGCAAAAAAAGATTTGTGCAGTATATGGAGAAGGTGCTGTGACTGATAAAACGTGTCAAAAGTAGTTTGCGAAGTTTTGTGATGGAGATTTCTTGCTGGAGGATGCTCCACAGTCAGGTAGACCAGTTGATGTTGATAGTGATCAAATCGAAACAATAATTGAAAAACAATCAACATTATACCACATGGGAGATAGCTGCCACACTCACAATATCCAAATCAGGCATTCAAAATCATTTGCACCAGCTTGGTTATGTTAATCGCTCTGATGTTTGGGTTCCACATAAGTTAAGGGGAAAAACCTTCTTGACTGTATTTCCCCGTATGATTCTCTACTTAAATGTAATGAAAACGTTCCATTTTTAAAACAAATTGTGACAGGCGATGAAGAGTGGATACTGTACAATAATGTGGAACAGAAGAGATCGTGGGTAAGTGAAATGAACCACCACCAACCACACCAAAGGCCGCTCTTCATCCAAAGAGGGTGATGTTGTGTATATGGTGGGATTGGCAGGGAGTCCTCTATTATGAGCTCCTTCTGGAAAACCAAACAATAAATTCCAACAAGTACTTCTCCCATTTAGACCAACTGAAAGCAGCACTCAATGAAAAGTGTCCAGAATTAGTCAACAGAAAATGCATAATCTTCCATCAGGATAATCAAGATCGCATGTTTCTTTGATGACCAGGCAAAAACTGTTACAGCTTGGCTGTTCTGATTCATCTGCCTTATTCACCAGACATCGCACCTTCAGATTTCCGTTTATTTTGGTCTTTCCAAAAGTCTGTTAATGGAAAAAATTTTGAGTCCCTTAAAGACTGTAAAAGGCACCTGGACCAGTTCTTTGCTCAAAAAGATAAAAAGTTTTGGGAAGATGGAATTATGAAGTTGCCTGAAAAATGGCAGAAGGTACTGGAACAAAAGGGTGAATACGTTGTTCCATAAAGTTATTGGTGAAAAAAAAAAATGTGTCTTTTCTTTTTACTTCAAAACTTTAGGTACTTTTTGGCCAACCCAATAGATATCTTGTTACAAATAGAGTAAAATCTAATCTGTTTTCAATACATTTTCTAAAAATAAGTGTGCAATACATGTTGTTAATTGGGTAACATTTTAAAATAAAAGTAGTCCTCTTCAGTCTACTGCTTCCTCTCTCTTTCTCTAAAGTGGCCAGGCCAGGTGAATGAACTTTGGGCGTTAGGGTGTGTAGGGGTTTCAGGGAAAATGGAGACTCAGGCCTCATGCACTGTTGTTGCTTCTGCTCTGCCCAGAGGAGCCAGCACATGATGTCATCTTCCAATAATGCTGCTCAGTCATGAAAATGCTATCGAGTACTGGTATGTACGGAGTGTTAGATTTCTTTGAAAAGGTAAGAGTAATTCATGGGATATGCCTTCTAGAAAACCAGAATCAAAATCTTAAATGATCAGATACAAAACACTGGAAAATCAAGACAGAAAATCGGAATTTCTGAGTGGGAGAATGTTAGGGAAACATCAATGTATAAAAGTGATAGGAAACTGGATTTCTGAATGAATAAGGAGAGGCAGAAAGGAAGGAAAGCTATGATTACAAAGCATGGCATATGTATCAGGTCCTGTAAGACAGGTCACGTATGTCATCTCATTTAATCTTCAGAATAATGAAATTTTCAGCTTTTGGATGAAGAAATCACCAGTCAGAAAAAGTTAAATAATTTGGCCCAACATCACTAGCTATAAATTACACAGATAGAATTTAAACATATGTAAAGCCTGTGATTTCTCCTATGTGTGCGTCAGAGTAGGAAAAGAGCGAGAGAAGATAGTGAGTAAATATCACTATAAAAAAGCTTTTATAGTAAGAAGTTATCTACAAGATGATTGATTCCCAGGATCAGGACTTTTAGATAAGTTACTGGCAGTTATTGAGTATCAAATATGTACTTTAACCTGTGCTTGTGTTCTTGGGAAAGAAAATGAGAAGACTGTTATTATTTTTAGACTTTATAGAGGTTATATTCTAAGTTTCTAAATAAAATGGTAACAAAGCATTGCTATAATATTAGAGTCTGTGTGAAAATTGCTACAGAATTATGGTGGAGAGAAATTTGAATTCTACTTGGCAGATCAGGAAGTAATTTACTGAGGTGTTATTTGACATAAACTTTGAAGAATGACTGGCAATCTCAACAGATGTAGAAAGAAGATGAACATCACAGTAGGAAAAAAAAAAAAAATGAACCTAACAGGGCAAGATATTTTCTGAGTGAAGTATAAAGTTTAGTGTAGAAAGAGTAAGGTAGAAGGAAATCAAGGGAAGGTCAGTAGATGAAATAGGAACAAGAAATTGGAGCTAGACGTTAGCAGCAGAATGAGTAGATCCTATCTGTGAAATGTGAGGAAGGGGGCAAAGAGACCAGTATGAAGGTCATTTAAAGGATTTTTCCAAATTATGATAAAATCCTGAGTTAGGTAGATAATCATGGAAGACGTGGAGATGGAGACATTTTGAAAGCAAAATTATTTGGGTTTGGTGTTAGATGAAATAGCACCTCTAAAAGGAAGGAAAGGGCAAGGTGACTCAAAACTTACTGGGAAGAGTGACATTACTTGATTTGGGAAGTGGGGGAATTAGCATAAGTTGAAGAACATACATTAAATTTGGGACATTTGGTTGAGGTGCCTGGTAGAAGGTCTGAAATGGAGTATGGAGCATAAGACATGGACTGAGAATTTTTGAGACACACGTTTAAATTCTAAAAGAACAATAAATGGTAAGTTAAAATCAAGGGCAGCTCTTGAGTGTTGTCATTCACATCCTCTTACTCAGGGTGGAAGAGTCAGATGTGTCATTCATTAATATAGAGGAGATGTGCATTCATGAAGGAAACTAGAATGCCTTTTGTTTTCAGAGAATAAAATCCAAAAGCTGGTAAGGCCATGTGTAGACAAAAGTAGAAACTGAGGACTTCCCTGGTGGTGCAGTGATTGGGAATCCACCTGCCAATGCAGGGGACAAGGGTTTGAGCCCTGGTCCAGGAAGATCCCACATGCCACAGAGCAACTAAGCCCGTGTGCCACAACTACTGAGCCTGCTCTCTAGAGCCCACGAGCCACAACTGCTGAGCCCACGTGCCACGACTACTGAAGCCTGCGCACATAGAGCCCATGCTCCGCAACAAGAGAAGCCAACGCAATGAGAGAAGTCCATCCACCATAAGGAAGAGTAGCCCCTGCTCGCCGCAACTAGAGAAAGCCCACACGCAACAATGAAAACCCAATGCAGCCAAAAAGTAATTAATTAATTAATTAAAAAAAAATAGGTCCCTTTAAAAATAAAAAAGTAGAAACTGAAGTGTTATTTTTAGAAGTGAAGAGGGGTGTCTTCACTTCAATTATCTCTTTATAATTTCCTTTATAAGATATCATAAAGGAAATTATAAATGATGATGCTAGATAAATAGGTAAATAGATAATGGATGGATGAGAGATAGATAGATACACAGATGTATAAGGGGGAAGAAGGCACAGCTGATTCTTCTGAATTTCAAAATAAAATGTAGTAATATGGACTCTGGGTGATTATGATGTGTCAACATATATTCATCAATTGTAACAGATATACCCCTCTGGTAGAAGAAGTTGATATTGGAGAAGACTATATGTGTTGCAGAAGCGGGTATATGGGAAATTTCTGTACCTTTCCCTCAGTTTTGCTATGAACCTTAAACTCTTCTAAAAGCTAAAGTCTTAATTAAAAAAATAAAGTTAAAATCAGCAATCAAGGATGTGACTGGAAGTACAATTAGTTGTAAAATTAGAGTCATATAAAGGTATAAAAGTATGAAAACAGGTAACAACCTGAAATAGATGTGCAACATAGCAGAGTAGAAGGAAAATGAACTTTGAAATCATAATGACTTGTACTCTTAAGTCCCAGCTCTCTCTCTTAATTAGTCATATGACTTTGGGCAAGTTATTCAGCCTCTCTGAACTAAGTAATAATATCCATCTTACAAGGTGTTATTATGAGAATTAACTAGATAATATGCATAATATATCTCAAAATTCCTGGCAAATCATCAGTAATTAATAGACAATATTATCATTATTATAACACCCACACTGCCTAAATTAATATTCTTGTGGATATCTATCTCTACTTTTCTATTATACGTGGTACTTTCCTAGACCCTGAAGAAAAAGGGTGATGGAGGAGAAACTCTGCCATTTTGTTAACATTACAACTGCTGAATTACAGTGAAGCTCAATTTAATTTAGAAATTATGAACATCAGCACATTTCCAGAACTGTATTGTAGCCTGGAAAGAGGATCAGAAAAAAGCAAGGGTCGGTAACACAGCACTGTCAAATAAAGCAGAAGGTTAAGTTGGAAGGGGGACCAAAGATATTAGAAAGGTCACGACAGACATGGCTTTATCCATGCTTCCTTACTCTGCACACTTTAATCAGTAGATCATATTGACAAAACAGAAAAGAGGACACTGTGTAGCTTAGAGCTGCCTAATGAAGCTTAGGCTTATTTTTATTTATTTATTATTATTTTTTTTTTGCGGTACACGGGCCTCTCACTGTTGTGGCCTCTCCCATTGTGGAGCACAGTCTCTGGACACGCAGGCTCAGTGGCCATGGCTCAAGGTCCCAGCCGCTCTGCGGCATGTGGGATCCTCCCGGACCGGGGTACAAACCCGTGTCCCCTGCATTGGCAGGCGGACTGTCAACCACTGCGCCCCCAGGGAAGCCCCATTACGCTTATTTTTAAACACACGATGGGCAAATCTAACATTTTATGAATGTCCGATGAACTGAATTAAGCTGAACACTTTCAGTGTGCTCAGCACAGTCCTAGGTTCCAGGTAAAATGCAAGATAGATGATCTCTGCCTTAAAGTAGCTTGAATGAAATGTAGTTCATACTAAACACAGAAAAAAAAAAGTTAAAGTAGGAGTATGAAATAAGCATATTAATATAGAATATAATACTACTAATAGTAGTAATAATGATGTTGATGATGATAATGATGATGATGGTAGGCAATATTTGTTTGTCTATGTTCCAAGTGCTGTTAGACACTGTATATTTGTAAGCTTCTACTTTTCACAACTACAAACAAGTTAGAAATCATCATTTTGATTTTAATGATGAGTAATGTGCACTAAAGGCTGTATACTTGGATCTCAGATGCACAGTATTCTTATCAAAATAACAGGCCAAGAAAGAGTTTATAATAAAATACCACAAAAGTTGGAAAAATTACTTTGAATAAATATACACATTTGCAATTGTTTTTCCAATGCAGTTTACAAATATATAAGAAGTACAGGATAATACTAGTTTTAGTAACCCCTGCTACAAGGAATTTACTTTTTTATGGACTCGTAAAAATGTGTTTATACCACCAGTAATTTAAAATAACAATGCTGCATGCAACAGCTATTACAGTAATACATAATTTCAGTGAACTAATAATTAAATAACACTTCAAGTTATTTCAAAACTTCCGTCATGTATTTCTAAAATGAATTGCCTTATATCATCAAAGACTCACTTTTCTTCATTATTTGAAACATTTTCTGAGACTAGGATTTCTAACAAGTGTGTTATAGTGAAAGTGCAGTGTATATTTCTCTAATTCTCTCTCTTTTTTTAATATCTTGGGTATTAAACAAACAATGACAGTTGTATATAAAAGCAAGACTGTCTTCCCACAGTGCAGTCAGTTCAAGATCACGTTCCAGCAGTGATTAGCAAAGTTCTTTATTCATCATATTGAGTTGAAGTGGGGCTTGGGTTTGGACAATTTTTTTTTACAGGGATTAAGTCTGAGTATGGAAATGAATACAGTGGCAAGTCTGCCCCTAGCATTATCATTCAAATTAAAGTTAATGCTTTAAAGATCACCTTATAAATATTAATATACTCATTAGTTCACTTTGGCAACTGTTACTTTTCATACCTGTGTCATATCCTACTCCAATAAAAGGAAAAGAAAATGTCAGTAAGGGAGTTTATATTTGACAGTCTCCTGCTCACTGAGGGGTCCTTCTTCATTTATTTTACCTAAATTTTTTGGAAGCAATAAATATAAAGGAAACAGTTTAGCTACCAAATGTAAGCTTCTTGGACAATGCGCAGAATAACGTAGTTATTTAAACTTCTGAACATTGAATCTGTATAGTCAAAAAAATGCAAAATTAGATAATATCTGTTTTATAAAAGTTCAAGTAATAAACTGAAAGGTAACATAAAGGCAGAGTAAATTAAAAGTGAATAGAGAAATTGGGAAAGTAGGAGAGAGGAAAGAAGGGAGAATGGAACAAAGAAATGGACCAAAGGAGGCCACACAGGCAAGAGAGGCAGTTTCTTCCATTATGGTCTGTGAGTGAACAGTGGGCTGCGCTCCCTCAGGTTAGGCCTGTAATATTTGTTTGTTTGTTTGTTTTCAAGGTCCGCACGAAAGTTTTGGCAACATAGTGATGCCAATACAGAAGTCGCTGCATTTCTTCTTTCCTGTTTCTCCTGGTCCACTGTTTGTGTCCTGCAGTGGGAAGCACCGTTTGCCAAGTCAGGGAAAGTGAGTACATTCTGCATTATATTTTTCTATTAAAACAAGAATCTGCTGAAGGTTTGGATGTGAGGTGTGAAGGAAAGACAGGAATCAAGGCTTAATTTCATTTTTGAGGCATTAAGTAAACAGAATGGGAAAAGGACTTGTTGGAAAATAAGAGAAACCAGATGCCTGTTTTCAGAGGTATCTCTTGTTTCTTGTGTCAGAGCCATTCTAACGGGTGTGAGGTAATAGCTCGTTATGATTTTGATTTGCGTTTCCCTGATGACTAGTGTTGTTGAGCATCTTTAAAATGCACCTGTTGGCCATTTACATGTCTTCTTTAGAAAAATGCCTATTCTGGTCCTTTGCCCATTTTTAATCAGATTGTTTGTTTTCTTACTATTAAGTTGTATAAGTTCCTTATAAATTTTGCATCTTAACTCCTTATAAGATATATGGTTTACAAATATGTTCTGCTGTTTCGAGGTTGCCTTTTCATTTGTTGATTATCTCTTGTCATGCAGAAGCTTTTTAGTTTGATAAAGTCTCACCTGATTTTTGCTTTTGTTGTTTGTGCTTTTGGTGTCATATTCAAAAAATCATTTTCAAGACCAGTGTCAAGAAGCTTTCTCCCTATGTTGTCTTCTAGGAGTTTTACAGTCTCAGGCATTATATTTAAGTTTTTAATCTGAGTTAATTTTTGTGAGTGGTATAAGATAGCAGTCCAATTTAATTCTTTTGCATGTGAATATCCTGTTTTCCCAACATCATTTATTGGAGAGATCATCCTTTCCTCACTGAGTATTCTTGATTCCCCTGTCAAATGCTAGCTGTTGATATATGCCTGGGTTTATTTCTAGACTCTGGATTCTGTTCCATTGATCTATGTGTCTGTTTTTATGGCAGTACTATACCATTTTGATTACTATAGCTTTATAATATAGTTTAAAATTGTGAAGTCTGTTGTCTCCAGTTTTGTCAAACAGGTCATAGTTTATACATGTGGAATTTATTTACTTATTTAGTCAACAAATGTTACTGTTACTGTGGCTTCTGTATGCCCGTCATTGTGAACTAGTCTTAGAGACATGGGCTTGAATGGCCAGCCCATATAAGTCTTAACTTGCAGCCCAGTGAGGAAGCAAACATCAAGTTAAAAAAGAAAATAAATGTTAAATAGGATAACCACTGTGGAAAATATCATAGCAGTTCCTCAAAAATTTAAATGTAGAATTGCTAGTCTGTCACCATCTACAATGTGCATTCAGAGGAGTAACCCTCCATTGTACCTATGCCACACCTAGAGTATAAGCATCCACAGAAGGGCTGGCTAAGATGCGTCTCCCAATGATCCCCCATAGCTCCTCCCCTCCAGGTGCGTTACATTCTTGGTTGCAGTACCTGATGCTCAGACCCAGAGATTGCTCTTTCTCCATAATTCTAATGCCTCCTGAGGTGAATCAGAGAAAACCCTGTTAACCTTCTGCTATTTTCATCCACATCTGTTCTTCCCACAAAATTATTTTTCTTTACCCTGTCTTAAATCCTTTCAGATATTGTATAAGCCCTTAGAGTAATTCTCCCCAGGAAATTTTTTTGCTTTAGTTTTCTGCCCTTACAAATACATCCTCCTAGGCAGGGATGACAGAGAAGCTGCTGTGATGGCAGAAAGAAAAGCAAATTAGGGCAAGAAAATATACCTCAAACAGTTTATCCAGGTGCAAGCAGCATCAACATTCCACATCTGTGAATTGACTCATTTCCATCTCTGAATACATCATAGGCCCTATTATCAGGGCACACTAGAAGGTAAGATACCTCTTCCCAGAAGACAGAACAGGTTCCCAAACTCCCTCTCATGCCGACTGACACTTCTGAATCCTTTAATACTTGGGAGGAATCACAGGAAAAACAGGGGCAAAGTCAGAGTATTGCTTTGGAGCACTTTGGAGAGACTTAAAATAATTCAGTAGTTAACATTTCAAAAACACATCTTTCCACTGATGGTATATGATGCTTGCTTATCATTTATGGCAGATTCTTGAACTATATTTTGGAGGCATTGCATTGCTGGAAACTAATGAGTGACAGCAAAACAGGTAGGGGAAGTTTCAACAGTGGCAAATGCCAAAATTCCTTGATGATTGTGGGTGTCAGTATATCCACTTAGCAAATAGCAACATAATGTAGTGTTGAGCATGGGCTGTGCAGCTAGCCTGCCTGGACTAACTCACCATGCCTTATTCCTCTCCTGTGTAAAATGAGGATGGTAATAATACCTACGGCAAAGGGGATCCCATGAGATTTGGATTGTTTAATATACCTTAAGTAACATTAGTGTTAATACATGTTAAGTAGCAAAAATTAAGTGCTATCTTAGTGCTTATGTTATATCACTTTCAGGCGCCAAAGGCTGAACCAGACATAGGGGATACAAAGATGAGCACAAGGAGATTCTAACACTAAGAGGCTATGGTAAAATGTGAGGGATTTTCAGAATGTGATGAGAACTGAGGTAGAATATGGGCCTGGTACAGTCCTAGCACATACTCATTTCTCCTATATTAGCTTTTTATGCTGCTGGAACCAATTATCACAACCTTAGCAATGTACGGCAACTCATATTTATTAGAACGACACATTTCTATCGGTAAGAAGTTCAGGTTGGCGTAGCTGGTTTCTCCACTCCCAGGTTCACAAGACCAAAATCGAGATGTCAGCTGGCTGGGTTCTGATCGGGAAATTCTGTGAAGAATCTGCTTCAAAACTCATTCATGTTTTCGCCTGAATTCAGTTCCTTGCAGGTATAGGACTGGTGTCTCTGTTTCTCTGCTGGCTGTTGGCTAGGAGTCATCCTCAGCTTCTAGAAGCCACTGCGTTCCTTGGTTTGTGGCCCTCTTCCTCCATCAAGGACTAGCAATCTCTCCTCCTTCTGCCACATCTCTCTGACTGTCTCTTCATCCTCCTTCTGCTGGACACAGTTCTCTGCTTTGCAGGGTCATATGAATCTTCCCATTGAGAACCTGCCCATTTAAAGCCCACAACCTTCGTTCCATCTGCAAAGTCACTTCACAACAGTGCCAAGATTAGCATGTGGTTGAATAATTAGGGGATGGCAGTCTTAGGGGGTCATCTTTAGTACTTTGCCTACCACATCTCCCATAGTTCGAAAAAACATCACCCTTCCTCACATAAACCTCCCAGGCTGTCCTTTTTTTTTTTTTTTTTTTTTTTTTGGTAATCTTTCTCACTCCCGTGTGTAACCAGCAGCTTGTCATAGCCTGTGCAACAACGTCAAATGGCATGAGAACCGAGGAAGTGGAGGAGGAAAGGTAGAAACAAGTATCTACAGTAATTTGCCTGGAGATCATGTCTTGAGTTAATGTGCGTGGTTCCATTTCTTGCTTAGAGAGCTCCAGCCTCTGCAGCACTTCAAACCACCACAGTGGGCTTGTCTCATCTGTCATTTCTCTGCTTCCACCAGAGCTCTTAAAGAATTACCTAAAGTTCATATGAGTAGTATGATTTCCATTTGTAGGTGATGAGTAAAAAACACATCTCTGAACATACTAGATGAAGCAGTTAGGGGGAAAATAAGGTACTGTTTTAGGAAGCAGAATACATAGATTCTAAATCCAGCTCAACTCACTGAATTTTTTTTTACCATTTTTTCCTAGTATTTATTAGTCATATTTTGGTTTCTTCAGTATCCCATGCATCCAGTTTTGTGATTATAGAAAAATCACTTCAGCTTTCTCATTTGTAAAATAACTGGATTCAGCCAGGGCACAGCAAATATAGCATTCATTATGCCTACTTCATCCTTCTATGTGTGTAAATTATGGACAGTGGAAAACTTTCTTATTAGACATTAAGCAGTTTCAAAATAATAGTTGCATTTAAAAGTTTATTGTAAATCAACTATACTTAAATAAAAATTTTTCTAAAATAAAAATTTATTTGTAAGCAATACACATACACATAAAGGACTTCACACACTGCCTGGCACAGAAGAACAGCAACCTCTGCCAATCACAGATGAAACTTATTCCAGGGATGGAAAATTGTATTTTGCATGATACTTGGAATAAGTCGTTTGTAGTTGCAGGTGGAAGTAAATCATTCTAATGGGAAGAAAAAAAGATAAAAAAAATAAGAACATTGGCATTAAATGTTTCTGCAGGGAATCTCAGTGTGCCTCCCCCAGTTGGAGTGGGAAAAGCAGATCCTCGAAATGTAAGTTAAATGGAGAGCAAAAATCAAATGTGGCAAAATCCATAAAAATGCTGAAAACATGGGGGCTAATGGCGGACTCCAGGAGGGCTCATGCCAAGAAGTACTTCCCAGAACTTCTGCTGCCAGTGTCCTTGTCTCCGTGGTGAGCCACAGCCACCCCCGCCTCTGTAGGAGACCCTCCAACAGTAGCAGTAGATTCAGCATTTTAAAAATAAAAGTGTTTTACCACTGGATGCAGTCCTGCCCACCAGAAAGACAAGATCCAGCCGCACCCACCAGAACACAGGCACCAGTCCCCTCCACCAGGAAGCATACACAAACCACTGAACCAACCTTACTCACTGGGGGCAGACCCCAAATACATAAGTTAAGCAAAATGAAAAGACAGAGAAATACACAGCAGATGAAGGAGCAAGGTAGAAACCACCAGACCAAAGAAATGAAGAGAAAATAGGCAGTCTACCTGAAAAAGAATTCAGAGTAATGATTTGGAATCTCAAAAAAAAAAAAAGG
>RJWK010064426.1:0-12324 GCA_004363435.1 Platanista minor
TTTTTTTTGCGGTACGCGGGCCTCTCTCTCACTGTCGTGGCCTCTCCCGTTGCGGAGCACAGGCTTCGGACGCGCAGGCTCAGCGGCCATGGCTCACGGGCCCAGCCGCTCCGCGGCACGTGGGATCTTCCCGGGCCGGGGCACGAACGCGCGTCCCCTGCATCGGCAGGCGGACTCTCAACCACTGCGCCACCAGGGAAGCCCCTAGACCTTGAATTTGAACAGACAACTTAGCGATTCTGATATCAGCAGTGTGTATACCATACTTTGAGCAATACTGGATATAAATAAGAAGCCTATGCAAAAAGCATGAAAATATTAACCTTCAGCATTTGTTTGCAGAATGCAAACTAAATTAAATGTATGTAAGTGAAAGCCAACAAACAAAAGATTTAAAATTAAGAAACTAAAAATATGGGAAAATCAAGAGAAAAGCAATTTACAAATTTAGTTATAAGATACTAATTCAGAAGAACTTTAAAAAAAAAAAAAAAGCTAGGCTGCTGAATCAAACATTTCTGATGCTTTTCCAAAATTCTGTCACCTGACAAAGCAAGATGGGTCACTATAGATTTTTTTTTATACACAAAAGCAATTCCAAGGTTGCAACAGAAACAAGTCCTTGTGAACCAATCATCAGATTTTTCTCCTTTCACTTTCTTAGTATTTTTATTGCAAACCACTCACAGCCTTGTTGGAAGCTGGTAGGGTACAAAATTGATGTATCAAACATAAGACAGTCAGGCGAGGGGAGGTACATGTGTGGGTGCCCGTGTGCACACGGCCACCTAACTCCATAACGTGGTTCTTCACAAGGACGGCTCCACTCACTAGACTCCTGGTGCCCATCCATCTGGGCACCAGGACCCAAAGGGGCTACACATGAAAGTCTGTGACACAGTTAACTCTGCCTTCTATTCTTGTCTCACACTTAGTGCTCACCTACTTATCCAAGCGGGTTTCACACGGCAGGTGCAGTCAATAAAGGTTTCAGACACTGACAAGTGTGGCCACTGCTGCAAAAGCCATTCCTGTTCCCCGAAGGGGTGCCACAAATATTTCTGTTCCCTCGGGGTCTAGAAGGCAGCTGTAAGTGCCTGGCCTTCGAGGTTGGCTGCTTCTCTTTCTGAGGAGCAATCCAGATTCAACCAGGCATTGGTCATCTTGCTTACATGTTTACAGGCATGGGATTGTTCATGAAAAGATGAGAGCGGTTTCGTAATACTTTTTTACATATAGTAAATTCTCCAGTGCAAAATGTGCAAAGCGCGGCAAAATGTAACTATTCTAAAGCCATTAAAATATAAGCCACCTGGGCTTCCCTGGTGGCGCAGTAGTTGAGAGTCCGCCTGCCGATGCAGGGGGCGCGGGTTCGTGCCCCGGTCCGGGAGGATCCCCACATGCCGCCGAGCGGCTGGGCCCGTGAGCCGTGGCCGCTGAGCTTGCGCGTCCGGAGCCTGTGCTCTGCAACGGGAGAGGCCACAACAGTGAGAGGCCCACGTATAGCAAAAAAAGAAATGAGTAAAAATATAAGCCACCTGACAGGGCAGTGCTGGGCCTAATGGTCACTATTCCAAGCAGGGCTGTGTTTGGTACCCAAGCTGTACAACGTCTCAAACCCCGCAGGAGTCAGTCAGTGATGAACATAAAAACCAGATGTGCCGGGCCAGAGGTTTCCAGATGGTGGCCCCAACACTCACCTGGCACTGCGCCCCCCTCAACATACACAGCTATGTGACCACAGGCTTCACAAACAGTACTGTGCTGCTCTCTGATGACACTGTGATACTGGACATTTGTGCTACACTGATTCTGCCCATTTGGGAAACCAGGTACAAGGTCACTAAGGCACTGCAGTACTACGACAGCGTAAGTATGTAAATGTGTGGCACATCCAGACAATGGAATATTATTTGGTTATAAGAAGAAATGAGCTGTCAAACGAGGACACGGATGCACATTGCTAAGTGAAAGAAGCCAGTCTGAAAAGGCTATGTCCTATATGATTCTGACTAGAAGACATTCAGAAAAAGGCAAAACTATGGAGCCAGTGAAAAGACTGGTGACTGCCAGGGGTGAAGGGGTGGGAGGGATGAACAGGCAAAGCACAGATTTTTAGGGCAGTGAAAATACTCTGCATGACACTGTAACGGTGGATACCTATCATCATACATTTGTCCAAACTTACAGACTGTGCAACGGCAAGAGTGAACCCCAAGGTACCATGGACTTTGGGTGATGACGGTCACTGCAGGTTCATCAGCTGAACCAAATGTGCCGTCTGCTGGGGATGCTGACGATGGAGGAGGCTGTGCCTGTGTGGGGCAGGGGTACATGAGAAATCTATGAGGGGGCATATGCTCAATTTTGCTATGAACCTGAAACTGCTCTAAGAAATAATTTAAAAGGAAAAATAAAAGGTACTTGGGAAATATATACATAAGCCACGTGAAATTTTAAATATAAATAACATAAACATTGCTTTACAATAATGTGAATTGTTTAAAAAGCTGTATATAAAACCAATAAAATGTAGAATAATTTGCCATCAATTACCATTTCCTCTTAACAAATTTTAAGATTGTTGCATAAATTAGGAGATTTTGCTATAAAATATGGATCCACTACAACGCACAAAATTCAGAGTACTAGTAAATGTTCTGCCAATATCTAAAAAAATCTATTTTTAAAAAAATAATAGCAATTCTTAGTAATTATATCAGGGTTTGACCAAGAAAGATAACAAAGATGTAGGAATTACTATTACTATTGCAATGCTCTGGAAAAATGTTACCACTTAAGGACCGAGTAGGCCTAGAGAACGCTACCAGATGGGGCCAGATGTAAGGGACACTTAAATCAAACAAGTAATCACTTCCAAAGTCATAAATGGATTATCACATAGGGTGACACTGCACTGGCTTCCATTTTTATCCATATTCCAAACAATGTGAAAAGTCAGTATGGAGTTGAACTGTTTTAATTTTTGTAACTCAGCATTCTAAAATGCTGGAATATGTTCAAAGTTCAATAAACAAAACCACTACTTATTTCAGGATTTCTTCTAACAAACTGGATAGAAAGCAACATCCATCCCAATGGTTTTTTGCAGTGCTTCGAAGCATTTCATTCAGGGCAGAAAGAAGTAATGAAGGTTAATTGATGGAGATGAAAGAAAACTTACAATTAAAGAAAGGGTGGCTGGCTTTTTACAAAGACACTGGAGTGAAATCCTGGCAGCTCCAAGGACTCTCTGTAGCTGCAAGACTGAGGGGCCTGGAGTGAAGACTGTGCCCTCAGGTCACAGCAGGATGAACCACCTGGTACAGAGAACGAGCAGCAGTTGCAGTGCATGCAGGCGAGGAATGGACTGTCTGCGATCGATAAGGTTTCTAGCCACAAACACAAGATACCATTAATATTCACTCATGAATTTATTAATTCATTTGAAAAACCACTCAGCCAAGTACCAGGCCTTCAAAGAGCTTCCAATAGGAGAGACGAACGGCTAAATAAGCAAATCGAGTGCGTCCTGGTAAAGGCTGAAGAGAGATGAACACAAGTGGCCTGGGAGTCGAGGGGAGGACCAGACCCAGCCCCGGGACATGAGGCAGGCTTACTCCCAGAGGTGGGGCAGGGGCACAGCATGTGCGAAGGCCAAGAGCCAGGAACAGAGGCACTGAGGAGTGGGCATGGAATGGTTGGTACACCAAGGTGTCTACAGAGGGCTGAAGCTCACGACGCAGAGAAGGTTAGAGTGATGAGCTGGAGAGGGCGGGGGCCTGTACTCATCCCTTCCGACAAGAGAACCTACGGACCCCTCCAGTGTCTGCCAGGCAGAACGCTTGCCACGGGATGGATCTTCACAGGTGTTACAGACGAGCAAAGCACCCATTCCCAGGGAACTTGAGTGTCTGTTAGAATCAGAAAGAGTAATTAAGCCTAATGACATGGTATATTATTTTGGACTGTTCTGAAGACATTTGCAGTTTGGTGTATTTGGGGAAATGGTTTAGTCCCTGAAGATGACAACAGAGTGAAGAACAGCAAGGGAAATTTTCCATGCGTGTTTCAGGGGACTTTTCAACGGAAAGTACGTGTTGCTTCCTACCACGGAGACGAAATGTTCCTGACGTATAGGACATAGATTTTCAGTAAAGAGAAAGACACATCACTGACACCACGCCAAAAGCAAGGAATAAAGAAAATACGAAACAATGATCACTTGCTTAATTGAATGAAAAATGAAAACAAAACATATCCACGAAAGGAAACAGCTTTCCAAGCACTGATGAAAACTAGTTTTAGTCAAATGCAGAAGTTTTCCAGCTGTGTTACCTTTCACACGTCCAAACTGAACTGCTACTCCTCCCCAAACTTCACAGTACAAGTCAGAATCTGATCAGAAATACATAAGAACTGGGGAAAGAACATAGAAGATTTGGTGGGTGATTAATTCTGATTTTCAAGCATAGTAAATACATTTTCAAAACCTAACTAAACCCCAGAGAAACCTCATTCGTGGAATCTTCTGAGCACTTTATTGATACAAACTTCTGTTGTGGCAGAAAGCACTTCTCCTCACAGCACAAGGGTTCAGAGCACAAACTCTACAGCAAGAATGCTGGGTTCCCTAAAGCCTCCACGGCTAACTGTGTGATCTGGACAAAGGACCATTTTTAAAATCCTCATGCCTCAGTTTCCTCATCTATAAAATGGAGACAGGAAGAGTCTATAACACAGAGTTGTGAGACATAAAGTGATTCAATGAATGTAAAGTTCACAAAAGTTACTAAACGTAAAGCACTTAAAAGACACAAGCCTGTCAAAAGAAGTCATAAAACTTTGAAGAAGATGTCAGGAAGGAAAGTAACACTTGCCAAGTTCCTTTGGTGAGGCAGACACTCTACCCAGCGCTTGACACTTATTATCTCATTTAATTTCACAATAATCCTGTAATAAAGAGGCACTATCACCTAATGGAAGACAGTACTTATTTGGGGATGTCAAACTTCTGAGAAAACCCACAGATATTCAATTCTACAAAACCAGAGAATAACAAAACCATTAACCAATAACAAAACCATGCAAGCACCTGTGACATCAGGAACTGGTTAAATACGTTGTACAAATGTGCACTGAACTTAGGCCCTGAACTTGCATAAAGAAGCCAGACTGTTGAATACAAACCCCCAACAGAATGTCGACTCATTTCAAAAATGCTCTAATAGATGCAAAGCCAATTTGAGATCATGAAGCTGTCTTAAATGTCACCATTTCTGTGATTTTGATCATTTCTGGCTGATGGAGAAACCTCGAATCCTAACATTTTCATCTGTATTTTAAGCTTCACCTTGTATCAAATGTCAGATAATTTATCAGTAGATACCTGTTTAAACCCAGAAATCACAAACACTGTTGAAATCAAGCTAATTAAAGCACAGTTCTGCTGGGGAGATCTTGCCTGGAAGGATAACAAAGGGATTCTCAAGTGTATTCCATTTAGAGAGGCCAAAATTGGCAAGTTTTCACCAAGTGGTCAAGATATACAGAAACACAACTTCAAGACAACAAAAGGACGCAGAAATGAATCAGCTTAGAATTCTTTTCAAATGCATGATGGATGCATACACACTAAAAAGGCAAAATTGCCCAATAAGGAGACAGACAGACATCAGATCTAAAAGCACTAAAAGGAGAGTCAGGAGCAAGGAGTCTAAATTTAAACTGCCAATTCTCAGGAGAAAGGAAGTACATTTGACTGTGCTGGTTCCTGAATTATTTTAACAACAATGATCATGATGATGATGGCATAATTTAAATTTAAAATTGACACGAGGGACTTCCCTGGTGGTCCAGTGGCTAAGACTCTGTGCTCCCAATGCAGGGGGCCTGGGTTCGATCCCTGGTAAGGGAACTAGATCCCACATGCCACAACTAAGAGTTCACATGCCGCAACAAAGATCGCACATGCCGCAACTAAAGATCCTGCACGTGGCAACAAAGATCCCAAATGCTGCAACTAAGACCCACTGCAGCCAAATAAAAAAATAATAATAATAAATAAATCAATAAGTAAATAAATAGACATGAATCTATTTCAAGCCTTTGTTCTCTTTTTAAAAAAGGCTTTTTACGGGCTTTAAATAAAAGCATATAATTTGACTTACTTTTTGCTTCGGATTCCAACTGGTAGTAGGTTTAGTAAAACCCTGTACCTAGCATCTATATCCGTGTAAAGTGCAGCAATCTTGAACAGTTCTTTTGAAACTGAAAGTCTACTTGGGAGACAAGGTCCAAGATTCAAATATTTCCCTCTATTACTAAACACTGGGGGCTATAATCTGCTTGAGGTTATATAGGAAGGAAGAAAAATCAGACTTAAGAAAAAGTAGGTTATAGATCAACATTCCAAGTCTTGGTCTCAAGACCACGGGCCAACGGGCTCACACCCACAAGCCTTTGGCTTACTCCTCCCTCTGCCCGGAAAGCCTTGTCCCGCGTCTCGAGTGGCTGCGTGAGCTCAGGTGTCCCCTACTCTGAGAGGCCACTGTATCTGTCAACTAAAGCTACCTCTCTGGAACTCTCCAGCCCAATCCCTGCTTTCTTGCCTGTAGAACACTTAGCCTTATCTTAGCCTAGCCTGCTTATTTGTTCTTGTCCGACATTCCTAACACACACGCACCCACACACACTCAGTAAGTGACCATGATAACGATGATGTTCCTCTTTGCTGACCTCTGACCCTGTTGTGACCCCAGCACCCACATGAGTCTCTCACACATAATGAGGACCTTAATAAGTACTGGCTATTAAACACATTCATCAATATTGAGTCCTCAGCTCAAGAGCACTCAAAGATGAGACGTGAGCTATGATTCTCCAAACCAGGGAGAGGCTGACGAATATGATCTTAGGGGTTTGTGGGAGGCTTCAAAAAACAGATAATGCTTGAGCTCATCTTGAAAACTTGTGTCCCTTCCACCTGCGGACAAGGAGGCAGAGGTGGAGATGGCACTCTAAATTCTTTATGGAAAACACTGATAAACCTTTTCCCCCCAAAACACTCTCACCACGTCATGTGTTAAATGCCCAGGACAGGCCAGAAGTGGAGCTTTACATATAACCTCTTTAACTCCTGAAGAGCAGTGCTATCACACACATGCTACGGAGCAAAAAGCTGAGGGTCAGAGAGTTTAAAATGCCCCGGCCACCTGTAAAAGCTCGTCCCATGATGGCGCCACCTACCTTCCTCCTGTAATAGAACTCATCTTCAAATTATCCTGTGAATAAAGTAGGAACTGTCAATGCAGACATCCAGGGAGTTCGCTAATTAGGTACTTACTTCATAAATATCTTTATGTTTATACTAACTGACATTTTCAAGTTCCTAATCTTTAATAAGAATAACAGATTGTAACCCTCTCCTGTTTATTCCTCAGAACAACTTCAAAATTCAATCCCTTATCTAGAATGCTCCACTAAGAAGATACAGAGAGAGGACAGCGAATCACTCCAAAAAAATCAGAAGTTAATACAATTTATACAACACAGCCCAGATAAGCTGGCCACACGTACTTCCCAGATACAAAAACATCCACCCCAGGACACTCGTGATGGGGGAGACTCAGGGTGGACGGAGGGGCATTTGAGGTACAGTTTGACTGTGCTGGCAGGTAAACGCTGTGGCACTGACAGGAGAACAGGCATCACCACGTGAAGAGGACAGCCAAGGAAGGTAACCACACAGGCATTTAGAGCAGGAAACACAGACCTGGGTGCATGGTGCTCGGCGGTACCCAGAGTAACAGCATCCTGGGAGACGGGCCTCCAGGACCACAGCGCCCCGGGTGAGGCTGGAAGCTGCCGAGGTGACTGCCTCAGATGTCAGAGCCCAGGCACTTGTCTTCAAGGCAACTCAGCTGCTCTGCCCCAGCTTTAAACTCAGTGAAACAACATTCTGATTACGATTTGGCTTCACAAGTAGGTTTTCTACAGGAAAACGTGTTGATTGCTGACATGAGTATTCCAGTTTGCTTGACGGTACTGTATCTCAATTTGAAAGAAAAACTTCCTAATTTACATAATTATCTTGCAAAATTTTGTTATTGTGACTTTGTCAGATTTCTCTCTGGTTATTGATAAGATGATGTTTTGAGACCCACAAGCCGGAGGGCCAATCCCAGGAACCCAGGTTCGATTCCACCCTTCAGGTCCTGTCTTGTCTTAGAAGCCCCGACAAGAACACTGCTTCCCCCTCCAAGCCCTCCCTTCTCCCCAAACACACTCCTTACTGCTTTCTGATCACTGCCCCAAACTCATATCCTCCATCAAACCAACCCAGGCTGAACTCCCATCTCCCCTACAGTCACGTCACAATGGTGTCCACCTGTCCTAGCCTTTGTCCTCACGTTAGACAGAGCTGATATTACAGTACATCTCCACGTCACACATACCCTCTGTGATATATACTAAATCTCTGTAGTAAATCTGGTACTTAATGCAGTTCTGTATCAGCCAGAGCCAATGCAATGTGTGCTGCACATGTTATATAAGGGCATTAAATGTAGGATCACAGTAAACACACTGGGTTTGTACATTAGACTGGAAAAACGGTAAAGCAGCTAATGAAATTTGAGACGGATAACTGTAGTCTTACTTTGGTTTGGTGTAAAAAAATGAAATCAATACAGTTTGGGGAATACGGCTAGAAAGATTCTCTCTTATGAAGTGCCATATGAACCAACCAACAGAACAGAATGGTTGCCAAAAGCCTTAATACTACCTCAGAACAGACAATGGTTAGAAGCAGGGTCTTTGTTGTTAGCGCACACACGGCACCCTGAGTTTGGGTTCGGACCCCGCGTTAAGACCAGCAGTGACAACTTGGAGAATGCCCAGAGGAATAATGCCAGCCTAGACTGAACCTCTCTCACTTCCCAGGCCCCTTCTGTACCGGCCCCAAGTGCAGCCCACGCTACCCCCCGCCCCCCAGCCCCGGACTGAGCCGTCGTCCCTCAAGTCCACCAGATGCCCTCCACCTGTGCTCCCCAGACATGCCTTAGCGTCTCCTCGGCCCCTCTGTGCCGCCCTCTGTTCCCCTCGCCTGCCCGTCTCCAAGCGACCCCGCTGACCCTTGGCATGACCCTTCACTGTTTCACGAGCCTCACACTCAGGCCCACCTGCACGACGCAGAGTACGGTTGTCCCTCCAGCCTGCCTGTAGCGACAGCACATACACTGATGCTTGGCTGTAACATATAATAACATCTTCAGGATCAAACTGAGTTGCAGTACTTGGGGCTCCATTCAGACTGGATGCATTACAGGGCTACCTGTCTTTGATATCTGCCCCCCCCCCAAATAATAACCTTTTCTTCCTCTGTAGCAGTATATGTACTGGACTAGAATGAATGGTCACTCTGAAAGGATGATGGTGAACATAATGAAGTTCACAGTGGCTGAAATGGGCTGAAGGCAGGCCATTAACAGGACCAACAGTTTAAGATTACTGCTTCCCCTGAGCATTAGGGCGATGTGCTACCGTGCTTTATAATAAATATGTATTTTGTCTTTGTCCCCATTCCTGGCACAGAGCTCCTAAAATCCTCGTAATTTCCTGAGTGATAAGAGTACTAGGAGCATCTTTTGGTCCAAACAGTGTTCTGGGTGGGGTCCTGGATGGATCCTAGATGGGGCCTGGTCACCAGACAGACCGAGCCATGGTCAGAAGCTTGGAATTTTCAGCCCTGTCCCCCACTTCTCCGGACGGATAGCATCAGGACGGAGTTAAATGATAGGACACCCAGCTGGAGTCACAGAGAACTGCTTGGTGTGGGAACGCCTCCACATCTGGTGTCAGAAGTGCTGTGAGCGCGGCAGTTGCGTGAGACTAAAGGAGAATCGCAGGAGAGACTGGGTTTCACAGCCAGGGAACATACCTGGGAAAATGATTTTTAAGCCAAATAATGTCTATTCATAAGTATAGTTGCTTTATACACTCGTAGCCAAAAATTTAAATATATAGATAAATATGTGTGTATTTATATTTATAAAAAGAGCACTGATACCTAATCTGGTTAAAACTTCATCTCTAATGGCAATGAAAGTTTCAAGTGATAAAATTAGGCTACCCAAGATCCAAAACAATTTTAGGACTAGTTTCAGTTATTAAAATGTTACCGATTATTGCATGGTTATAATGTCAGTCCTTCTTAAAGTACTGATTCCCTACTAAACGACAATGAAAACGTTCATATTATTCTTCCTTTGTCCAGTATTTTTTATTTTATATCCTAAGCTTAAGGAGGCAAGCTTAATGAAAATATATGTATTGATATAATCGTATAGCTATTAATGATAGTTCAAGGATATATAGTAACAACCACATATAAAGAGATAATAGGAATACAAGTGTCTATTTTGAAAATAATTATTCTGGAATCATATTTTGTCTGTTTCTCCCAAATAACTGTTTTTGGGTGAGTTGGATTTTGAAATAACATTAAGCAAGCGAACTGATTAAACAAATGTTTTTCTAGCTTGCATTAAACGCTAAGGTTGGCCCCATTTCCTTTTTAAAAAAAGCATTAAGTTGTTTTTGAATCTCGAACATCTTAATGTCAGAAAAGTGAAGAAAAATTAAATCAAGTAAGGCACTTACCTTCATTATAATTACTAGTAAAAATATGTTAAATATATATTTATGTGAGTCTGTACATGTGTACACACACACACACACACACACACCCACCCTCCTTTCTCTTTCTTTGAGCTTATCTTTTGTTTCTGTCCCTCCAGTTAAGGCCTCAACATTTCCCCAGGAAAAAAGAAGCATAACAATGGTGCCCTTACATGCACCAGATTTCTCCTGGTGTCCTGGTATGTGTCAAAAATAAACTTTCAGCCTACATAATGACACAAAAATAAGGCATTGCATCTGGGTTGTGAAAGGTACTAGTATACTCTGCTGTCACATTCTTAGGAGAATGAAAACAAATCCTCCATATTTCTATATACGACTATATTTAAATCTTTTCAATTAAGTACGATTCAAGAACCCTAACAAGAGTTTAGAAGCTGCCTCTTAAATAAAGCATAATGTGAGGGACTGAATGACATGAAGGTGGGAAAGCTATGTGTAGTCAGGAAGACAACTCCATCAGCAGCTGAATGTAACAGAAGGGAAAGAGACACTCCGCAAGTTTGAAAAATCCAAGTTATGGAGTCAAGAGGACGTCCGCATGGAGATGAAGCAGCAGCACTGGCATATGAACAATGATACCAAACTAAAGTAGAAGAAACAGACACCAAAACCTGCAAATCCAGGCCTGGCCTACCCACCCTCTGGCATTTGCGGTCTCTGGGCACCGTCAGAGGCGGCCTGGAAGGTGGAGAGAACAGGGGCTCAGAGGCAGACAGGGGTTGCGGCTCAACTCGGGCAGAAAGCGACTCCGTGCTAAGCCGGCCACCTCCACGACCCTGCCCCACAGTCACCACCTGAGCCGAGACCATCATCTCTCCAAACAAAAGCCAGACTGATTTTTTCAATAAATAAATAAATATAGGCTCTTCTCTTGCTCGTGCCCCTTCAAAGGCCCCCGTCAGAGTTGGAAGCAGCCCTCCACCGCCCACCTGCACTGCAGGGCCCCGCGGACCGGGCCCTGCCTTCCCATCCCTCCCCAGGCTAGCCGCCCACCTCCGACGGCACAGACGCTGCTCTGAGCCCCGTTCTCACAGCTCCAGCCTTCACTTCATTCAGATCCCTGCTCAGTCACTTCCTTACGGCAACCGGGCGGTGGGGATGGATGGGTCGTTATCCACGTCGCACAGATGGTTCAAGGGTTTAACGTCAACTTAACATGAACTTAAAACATAACTGCCCGTTTTCAATACGTGCAGTTAGGTCAATCATACCGCAACAAAACTGTTTTGTAAAAGGTCGTTTCCTTAGATTTTTCCCAAACTTGGTATACAAAACAGTCCCCGGCTGGCCCAGCTCCCTACCTCTCTGATCCAGTCCGCTGTTTTGTTTCTCTTCCTGACTCTACCCGGCATGGCGTTACAGTATATATTCATTATTTATGTGCTTAGACTCTGTCTCCAGGGTCTAGAGCGGTGGACGCTCCCCAGAAAGCACTGATGAACATATGGGACATAAATGGCTGTGTGACTTTGGGCCGGGTCCTCGCCTCCCTGGGCCCTTCCCTCTCAGTAAACCATGACAGGAGAAGAGACACTCTACGGAGAGGGCACAGACCAGACAGGCCTGGCACACCCTGAGCGGGAGACGCATCTCAGGTACCAAGGGGTTCACTGAGAATAA
>RJWK010064427.1:0-12319 GCA_004363435.1 Platanista minor
TTTCATTTCGTGGAACGCCCTTAGGTGAAATCTGCTTCTGCCCTGCACCAACCACCTTCCCCTCACTCCTCCGCGCCCAAGCGCCCCTCAGCCCTCAAGCCCCGACCCCCAAGGCAGGGGGAAGGGGAGGTGGAATAAAAAAAGTTTGCGCGAGTTCCCCTCCGCGCCGCGTTCCCGCCCCGCGGAGGAACGGGGGAGAAAGAACGGCGCGGACAAGCAGCCGCGGCCCTCCGGCCGACCGGCCCTGCTTAGTACAGAGGTGTCTTTCCCCCCTCGCGCAGAGCCCATGCGCCTCTCCGCTACTGTCAACCTCCTCCTCCGGTCTAGCCGAGCGGTTAGCGCAGGAATGAGGAAGTCGGAGCGGGGCCGGACGGGGTGCGGGGCGGGTGGGTGGCGGGAGTCGGGCCGCACTTCGCCGGCGCGACCCCCGCTTGCCCGAGTCTGGCTTACCCTGCTGGCGGGTCCGCGCTCGGCCTCCCTGCGCCTGTGGCTCCCGCTCCGGGGCGGCGCGGGCCTGGGGGCCGGCGAAGGAAGAGGCGGCGGCCGGCCGGAGCCGGAGCGGGTCGGCTCGGGTCCGGGCGGGCGCGCGGTCTCGCCGGGCCAGTCAGCGCCGCGCCATGGCCGCAGCGCGGGCGGAGGGAACGCCGGGCGCGCGGCTGCGGGAGCACGGCGTCGCCGCCTTCCCGGCCGCGGCGGCTCCGGCCTGGGCTGCCCCGGACTCTCGAGTGAGGCTGGCGGCGGGACGCTGGCCGAGGGCGGCGGCGAGAGGCCCGACCGACGGGAAGGGCAGGGGAAGCTGTCGGCGCGTCGCCGGGCCGCTCCGGTGGCGAAACCTCCTCTTCCTGCCCCGGCTCGCTGCTGCACTTCTCTCTCTTTCTCTCTCGCTCACTCTCTCACTTCCTGGCTGGAAATTCCCACTGACGTCGAGAGAGAAGACAGACAGACGGACACACGCGCGCACGCCACGGGGGCGGGAGGTGGGTCGCCGCCGGGGGTGGGGGAAGCCCGCACGCCTTGGTGGGGGGGGCTTGTGCCCCCGGCCCGGCCTCGCGGACCAGCTGCGCACCCGCCCCTCGGAGCCGCTGCGGGGCGCAGGCGAGGGGCGCACGTTTGGCGCCCGGCACGCCGCCGTCCCCCGCGGGGCGCCCGCTCCCCCGCCGCCGCTCCGGGAGCCCCGAGGGCAGCGGCGGACGGGGACGCCCCCTGGAAGCGCCCGCGGAGCCGACTCTTGCTGGGAAGCGGGCGGCGCGGAGGCGTCGGCCGTGCGGCTGTGAGAGTCAGCGGGTCCAGAGCCCCGAAGGACAGGCCCAAGCATCCAGAGGGGATGATGGGTCGGCATGGAGCCAGGCATGCTGTGTGTAAAAATAAGTCTCATCTGTATATTGCATTTAAGTGCTCTCAGTTACTCTCAAAACTCTTTACAGATTAAACTGGAATGTCTGTAGCGTAACTGACTTCTGTCCAGGGAAGTCTGAACGTCTACCGGTTGGGGGTGAGGTCTCAAATCTCCGGGTTTTGACAGTTCTTCAGAACTTTCATTTACAGGGCATTGTCAGGCCTTTATGAGAATTACTGTGGGTGGAATTAGAGTGATGCTGGTAGCAATGGTTTTGGTTCACAGCTCGGAAAGAAATACTGACCCGGCAAGTGGGAATTTGTTTTCTTCTGGAGAGACCGCTGCTAGAACCCGCAGATCACCAGTCACTAGCATTTGAGCTTCTTTACATACCAGGCACTGTGCTAGGCAGGGCAGGGAATACCTTGGGGTAGATTCCCCAAACAAGAAACCAGAGCTGAAATAGATATTTTAGTGCTAATTATCTCACTACTGAATTCAGTTGTTAACTGTGTAAATTGAACTTTAAAACATCAGGAATCACCGTTTCACCAGGCAGGATTGCTATGGCATTAGATTGCCCATAGCAATATTCCCTTCCTGCCCACTCCTTGCCATGCCCCCTCCCTCCTCGGGTTATAAGAATCTTCTTGGTGGCATGTTCACCAGAGGAGTTGAGATCCATTTGTTTGGGTCTGGGGTGAATCTCTGCAGTGACCTTGGGACCAACCAACAATCTTCCTTCAAGCCATTTCATTTAGCTCCCAGGGGCTGGTTGAACAGCTGGAATTCAGGGGATTTACAAAGACTGAAGACAATGACTTTTTAGAAACCCTGTGTTATTATTTATGGGACATTATTAGAAATTGTGCCAATATTGTGTTTTTAGTAGGTTAACATATAGTTTATAAGAAGTGATTTCTGCCTCTGTCATGAAACAACAAAGTGATAGGGGAATAGTCTTCTTTTTCCTTATGGGGTAAGTGTGAATATTCACACAGTTCATTCTGCATGGGGTGGTAGCCCATCGCTGAAAGAATCATTAGACAGTATTGTTAGAAGAGTCAGTGTGACACATTATGGTAACAAAAATTAAAGAGTCTTAATTACTTAAAAGGATTAAATTTCAAATTCAAAATTATCCTGTACCTTGAACTTAAAATTGAGGTGGGCAGAGGGGTGGTCCATTAAGCAGCTGTTTTAGTTTTCTAGGGCTGCTGCTAGAAATGACCACAAACTGGGTGGCTTAAAACAACCGGAATTTATTCTCTTACAGTTCTGGAGGCCAGAAGTCAGAGATCAAGTTGTTGGCAGGGTCATGCTCCCTCTGAGGGTTCTAGGGAAGACTCCTTCCTTGCCTCTTCCTAGCTTCTGGTGACTCCTGGCAATCCTTGGTGTTCCTTGGCTTTAGCTGCATCACTCCAATTTCTGCCTGTGTCTTCACTCGGCCTTCCTTCCTGTGTCTCCGTGTCCAAATCCCCCTCTCCTTTCTCCATTTTAAAGACAGGAGTCTTTGCATTTAGATCCCACCATAATCCAGTATGATCTCATCTTAGCTTGACTACATCTGTAAAGAACCTATTTCCAAATAAGGTCATGTTCATAGGTATCTGGGGTAAGGACTTGAACATATTTTGGGGGACACGATTCAATACACTACAGTAGACAAAACTATAAAAGCCCTCCAATCTACTCTTTTTGGCTCACCAGTTATCCTTCCTGTATTCCTGCTTTGTTTCCCAATACTTTTTCTACACCCAATACATACCTGCTTTCAGGAATGTTTCTTACAATTTCACGTACCCTCAGGTGTCAGAGGGCATTTGCCACTATCAGAACACAACGGAAAAAATGCCTGTGGAATTTCAGTCATCAAGATTGTGGAAAGGGCAAGTTGTGTTGTATTTGTCACTAAATCTTTGAAATCACATGAATTTCTCTTCTCATAAAGCTGTGTATTGGAAATGTTGGCATCCAGAGAATTCCGAGGTTGAGATCTATATAGTGTACACATCAACAATGCGAAGTTATATAGTGTGTAAAGAGTATTCACAAATACAGACTCATACATCTGAGGCTTACAAACTCTAAGACCTATATTGGGGATAGAACAGGAGTGAACTGTATTTCTGTAAAGGGCACAACTTGCTTCAGCTCAACATGCTTAGAAACACCCAGGTTACAGCTCTTGGCTCTGGGAGCCAAGATGAAATGGAAAGACTTCACTAGAGTTGAAATCATACTTGACTTAGAGTCCTGGCTTTGCTTTGAATTATCTGTGTAACTTTTGCCAAGTTTACATGAACTTCAGTTTTGTCACCTATACAATAAGCATAACATTATAGTGTATATTATATAATAAGCTGTGTACTAGCTTTATATAATGCTTTACATTATATATGTTGTGTTGCTACGGTCTGAATGTTTGCATCCCCCTCAAAGTCATATTTTTAAATCCTAATCTCCAAAGTGATGGTGTTACGAGGGTGGTCCTTTAGGAGCTGAAGAGGTCATGAGGGCAGAGCCCTCATAATTTGGGTAAGTGTCTTTATAAAAGAGACTCCAGAGAGCTAGCTCCGCCCTTCTGCCATGTGAGGACACAACAAAAAGTCTGCAGCTGGGAAGAGGGCCCTCACCAGGCCATGCTGGCCTCTGATCTCAGACTTTCAGCCTCCAGAACTGTGAGAAATAAATTTCTGTTGTTTATCAGCCACCCAGTCTGTGGTATTTTGTTATAGCAGCCCAAATTAACAAAGACATGGCTATATAATATACATGTAACAACATATGTGTTGTTACATGTATATATACAATAATAGCATGTGTTTTACGTTATGACAACTCTACTTCACGAAGCTCTAGAGACAAAGGGGAGATAAAGAATGTAAAAGGCCTATGCAAATGTAAATAGTTATTCTAAGAAAAAGGACTTGAGGGCTTCCCTGGTGGCGCAGTGGTTGAGAGTCCGCCTGCCGATGCAGGGGACGCGGGTTCGTGCCCCGGTCCGGGAAGATCCCACATGCCGCGGAGCGGCTGGGCCCGTGAGCCACGGCCGCTAAGCCTGCGCGTCCGGAGCCTGTGCTCTGCAACGGGAGGGGCCGCAACAGTGAGAGGCCCGCGTACCGCAAAAACAAAAAAAAAAAAAAAAAGAAAAGAAAAAGGACTTGAAATTAATTTCCTCATAGGCTTAAGTGACATAAATGCTCACACTGTTGACCACTGGGGCAGACACTCATCCTTGTGGCATCTCTCCCTATTGATAGCGAAGTGTTGCATTACACCTCTATTAAAGTACTTGTCATGTTCTATCTTGTGCTTGCACAGTTAGCAGGTCTTATTGGAAAAGCACTCCATTAGCCTATAAAAGTGGGTACAAAAGAGAAAGAAGATAAAGCTGGGAAGAATGACCTCTTATGTAATAGCCAGGACAAAAGTGATTTGTATAATGGATTATATCACCAAGAGTAAAACTAACAGGAGAGGGCAAAGAAATCATCTTTCTCTTAAGACTATATAGAGAATCCAGAATTGTATTCCCTTGACAATGGAGACACACTGAAATGGAGACAAGAAATTTCAAAGAAGAATGTCACTGGTCTTAGAGATAGTAGCATCTTTTCTATCAGTTCAAATGATATTTATGCACTACCATCACTGCCGTCAAAGAGTTCGCAAAACTCAAAGAAGTGCTTGTAATTATAGTGCTAGGCAGAGTACAGTAAATGCTTTCATGGAGATATAATCAAATACTTAGGCATAGGTAGGGAGAGATATAATGGTGCTTGCACTATTGCCTGGTGGTTAAGCTCTCGAGCTATGGAATCAGGTGCTACCTTCAAATTTGAAGCCAGTATCTGATTGTGCCCTTTGCAGAAAATAATTCACTCTTGTTCTTCCCTGAGTAGCTGTGTGACCCTAGATATAATTGTTTCAAGCCTCCTTTTTCTCACCTGTAAGATAGGATGATAATTACGCCCCACCTCATAGTGGTATTGTAAGGGCCAAATGAGATAAGGTGTGTGAAGCATGGACCAAGTTGCCAGATGTTCAGAAAACTCCTATTTATGTCGGTTATTATTATTAGTACTGCTGTTTCTCAGAGGAACAACTTGATGAAGATGGCCCTTAGTGGATGCCATGCATGGTGGATAAGATATGATGGTGAATTGACCAGGAGAAAGAAAACGAATGAGGGAAAGTGAGACTTAAAAGCATGAGGTCTGGGTTTAAAACACAGTTTGTAACAAAAGGACTTTGGAAGTGGAATTGTATGTTGTAATAATTAACGTAAAAAAATTAGATTTTTTTCCCAGACACCCACTTGTCAACATTTTTTTGGTCTAATATCACCTCTCTAAAGCACATTCACTGCACTTAAAATATGTTCAATACATAATAAAGAAATGTTTTAAAAGATTATTCTTTCACTTAAAATGTTATACACATTGTTTCACCAAAGAATTGGCCATAAAAATATATCCCATACACGAAGAGACTCAGGAAGAAGAAGGTGTCGGAGAGCCAGGATTTGGACCCAAGTCAACTTTCAGGAGGCTAAGATGTAGGTGGTGGAAGGAAAGTTAAACTTTGTGGAAGGTGAGGGTGTAGAAGTCCTGGCATCATTTATCCTTTTTTTGAGGCAGTAAAGAAAGGAATAGAGTATATTTTTTCCTCTTTATGGGAATCACAAAGTAGTGGTCTTTTGCTGCTTCTATACAATAATCATTTGATATTTACCAACAATATAACTGGGCAGAACAAAACTTTTATGGCACAATGTATCTTAAATAAATGAACTACTCAGGCTAGAAAGAGTTGACATTTTATGTTATCTTCTTATAATCTAAGTGAAGGATGATTTGGACTCAATATAGTAGCCATAGAACAATAATCTCTGTCATTTATCAAATACTTATTATTTGTGGCACAGTTTCTAGTGTATTTACATGATGTTTGGGATAAATAAGACTAGCTTCTATTTTCTAAAAACTTAAATCTCAGTGATTCAGAACACAATAAAAGTTTAAAAGTTTACTTCTCTCTCACCCAAAATTCACTGCAGAAGCTCCTGGGTCGTGTCACACAGGGGCAGCTCTCCTCCAGGTAGTAACTCAGCCATTCAGAATCCCTCCAGAATGTAACTTCACCATCATTATGTGTTGCTTCCAGTGCTGCCTCAGCAAAGGAAGAGAGGGAGCATGGGAGATGTACGTCTTCCTTCAACTCCCTTTGAAAGTGACACAACACTTCTGCTCACATCCCATGGCCCCGCTCAGCTGCAAGGGACCCAGGAAATGCAGCTTTGCTGGGTGTTTAGGAAGAAGAAATAGGTTGGGTGAGCACAAAATTAATAACTGTTACACATGTATTAACTTATTCAACTCTCAGACAATCATCAAGTAGGTTGTCATTATCCCCAGTTTTACAGATGAAAAGTCAAGTAACTTTCCTAAGGTTTCATAACTAATAAGTAGCAGGGGAATCAGGATCTGAACACAGTTGATTTGCCTCCGCTGTCCATGCTTTTAATCACTACACTAAACTATTTATCCAATGTAATGAAAATGAGAAGAATGTAAGAGATTTTAGAAGATACGGTCAATAGGACCTGCTTACCGATAATACATGCAGTTCCAGAGACAGGAAGAGTGAGAGAGGGCTCTGAGTTTTCTAGTCCGGGTACTTAGAATGGTAACATCATAACTGAGAAAGAATCTGTGGAAATATGATGAATTCAGTTCACATCATGTTAATCATGATAGGCTCAAGGAGATCATGTGGAAGTGACTAATGTTCAATTGGAAATTCAAGCCTGATGCTCTGAGAGACATAGGATTGGTGATCTAAATCAAGAGGTAACTGCAAAGATGTGGTGGTTGTCATGAGAGTGTTTCTAAAACATCAGTGACCAAAGAGTTGGAAGAGAAGACAACCAAGAACAGAAACTTGATGAGTGACTATTTCTGGAATTGGTGTGTGTGTGTGTGTAGCAGGGGAGGGGAGAGAAAGAGAGAGATGCTTAAAGACTGCTCAGGTGCAATTGAAGGTAGGAAGAAACGTTGGAAAACCAGAGAAGAGAAAGTTTCAAGGGTCAAAGAGTGCTCAACAGTGTCAAATACTGCAGACAGTTCCCAAAAGGTCAGAATGAGAAGAAACAGTTGAATTGGGGAATTATGAAATCCCAAGCATGGCTTCAGGGGATGGGTGTGCAGCTAAGGAAAGAAACCACTTTGCACTCTGTTCACCCTGCTCACTGTGTTCAGAAGAAAAGGGGACTTTACTATAAATTCTCAAAATGCCACTGATACCAGTGGCTCTGATCCTAGGTTACTTCATAGAGCAGTTTCAATATAATGATGGGAGCCAGGAACCACATGATAAGGGGCTGACAAGTGAGTGGGCAATGGAGACAGGAAGGCAATAAATGTAAAAGAGTTTGGAGTGAGAAGAAGGAAGGAGAGAGAAATCGGTGTCATTCTTCATTTATCTAACATTTATGGAGTTCCAGGGTTAAAGGAAGTTTGGAAGGGTTGGGAAATAGTTTCATGAGTTATAGACTTAATAAAAGAAAGAAAATTCATGAAGGAGCAAGGTGCCAGAAGAAAAGGGAAGTGGGATGTGTGGAGATCACAGTCTAGGTGAAGGAATTGCAGGGGACAGGTCTTTCTGTGTGAGCAGTGAGGAGGAAGCGGAAAGAGAAGCTCGCAGAAAGAGGAGATTAGGCTCATCAGCTGAAATGCACACAATCAAAAATAACTATGAGAATGTATTTTGTTGTTGTTGTTGTTAGCGCTGCCATACCAAAAATACCACAGGCTGGGTTCCTTAAACAATAGAAATGAATTTTTCTCATGATTCTGGAGGCTACAAATCCAAGAATAAGGTGTCAGCTGCATTGGTTCTTTCTGAGGCCTCCCTCCTTGTTTTATAGATAACTGTCTTTTCCCTGTGTCTTCACATGGATCCCTCAGAGTGTCTGTGTTCTACTCTCTCCTTTTTGTAAGGACACCAGTCCTTACACCAGGGTCCACTTCAACGACCTCATTTTAACTTAGCTCTTGAAAGACTCTATCTCCAAACACAGTCACATTCTGAGCAACTGGAGGTTAAGACTTAAACATATAAATTGTGTGTGGGGCGGGTCAGGGGACACAGTTCAGGCCACAACAGAAATACCTTCTACTGATCTGCATGAGACATGGAGCTAGAGGAACAACTCACCCCAGTTTTCCCAGTACCGTCTTGGTTTTAGCACAGAAAGCTCTTCGTCCAGGAAACCCTCAGTCTCCAGTTAACCAGGATGATTGGTCAGGCTACTTGAAGCCAACAAAATTGGTTTGAGTGAAATCAGACTGGTTGATTTGTGACAGCTGCCAATTACTTGTTTTTATGGAGGGGGTTTCTGTCTTCTGAAAGGTTCTATATCTGGCTGTCAAAGCTATTCATAAGTGATGGTCTGATACTTATATATTGATATATAGGTATAGATATAGATATATCTTTAATAGGATAAATGTGCCTTTGCATACATATATCCTGACAAGCTTTTACAGAAATTTGAAATACATCATCATAATAATACTCATTATAATAGATCTCCATTCATCATATTGGCAGCAAGACTAAAAAAAAAAAGTGTCAGGACTTACTGAATTGCAAATTCAAACAATGCTACTTCTCTGTTGACGATTTCACTGTTTCAACAATTTTTTAAAACTTCAGATTCAGGATGCTTTACAATTACACTCATTTCATGTAAAGAAATTGTTTCAACAGCACTTACATAGTTTTAACAGATAACCTTTTCTGAGTGTGCGTGTGTACGTGCCCACACCCCACGTGGCTGCAGGCAGATGTCATTAGATCTGCTGAAGTAGGGGAGCCCTGAAGAGAGTTTGCAGTCAGAAAGAGAGACCGTGTGAGCAACTAACCCTGGTGGTCCTGAGGCTGTAGTGCAGTGAGACCCACAGTTCTTTTTTTTTTTTTTTTTTTGCGGTACACGGGCCTCTCACTGTTGTGGCCTCTTCCCGTCGTGGCGGAGCACAGGCTCCGGATGCGCAGGCTCAGCGGCCATGGCTCACGGGCCCAGCCGCTCCGCGGCATGTGGGATCTTCCCGGACCGGGGCACGAACCCGTGTCCCCTGCATCGGCAGGCGGATTCTCAACCACTGCGCCACCAGGGAAGCCCATAACCACTATTTTAAAAGAACTTAACTGGTCAATTTCTAGTGGTACATGCAGGCTCATTGCGTAGCTAATCCACCCTGACAGGGACAGAGGCTGTAGGGCCTAAGCATGGTATAATGCCTGGAAACATCTTCATAGGATGGAAGTGCTACAGAGAACACATTGCTATCCTTGTCACAGAGTGTGGCCTTAAACACTCAGCCATCCAGTTCCTTATATTTTAATTTTTTTCATCTTTGTTGGAGTATAATTGCTTTACAATGGTGTGTTAGTTTCTGCTTTATAACAAAGTGAATCAGTTATACATATGCATATGTTCCCATATCTCCTCCCTCTTGCGTCTCCCTCCCTCCCACCCTCCCTATCCCACCCATCCAGGTGGTCACAAAGCACCGAGCTGATCTCCCTGTGCTATGCGGCTGCTTCCCACAAAGTAAGCGAGTGGCATGGACATATATACACTACCAAACGTAAAATAGATAGCATCCAGTTCCTTTTAAAAGCCTGTTAGAAGGAAGTCGTAAACAGGGAAGAGAGTCTACCGAATAGGTCATGGGGACTATTTACTGCATTTCAAATTCTATTCTTGGCAGAGCGCTCAGGCCGCAGCCACGGGGGCCGGCCGGCCGCGAGCACCGCGGAGACCAGGCCGAGGGGTCGGACCCGAAGCCTCGGCCTCGCCTCCGTCCGCCCGCGCCGCGCCGCGCCCCCAGCTTCCCGGCCGCCCGCTCTCGGCGGCCTCGCGGGGCCCGGAGCTCTGCCCGGGGAGCGCCGCCAGCATGCTGCAGAAGCGGGAGACGGTGCTGCTCCTGCGACCCTTCCAGGGCCGGACTCTGCGGACCGTGCGGGAGCATTACCTGCGGCCCCGCGTGCCCTGCAGCGGCCCGCTCCGCCCGCAGCCCGCCGTCTGCCTCAACGATGGGAAACTCTTGTCACGCGACGTGACTCATTACATGATCCCAGATTGGAAAGTCGTTCAAGATTACCTCGAGATCCTTGAGTTTCCTTAACTGAAGGGAATTATTTTCATGCAAACGGCTTGTCAAGCTGTGCAGCATCAAAGAGGCCGGAGGCAGTATAACAAATTGCGAAATCTCCTGAAGGATGCGCGTCATGATTGCGTTCTCTTCGCTAATGAATTCCAGCAGTGCTGCTCTCTCCCTCAGGAAAGCGGGGTGTCCATGGAGAAGTGGCAGAACAGGAGCATCTACAGTGCAGCCGCTTGGTACTGTCACCACTGCCAGGACAGGATGCCAATCGTTATGGTGACAGAAGATGAGGCAATTCAGCAGTATGGAAGTGAAACAGAAGGAGTGTTTGTGATTTCCTTCAAGGTATTTCCAGCTGAATTACCTGGATAATTTTTGGCCTGATTTAAAGGCTGCCCATGAACTTTGTGAGTCTATCCTTCAGTCTTGACGAGAAAGAGAGAATGAGAGAGTCAGTAGAGCCACGGGAGAGAGTACCCAGAACGTCCACCCCTGGAAGTGTTAGAAGCCGGCATTAAGTCCAGGCACTACATCCAGGTGAGGGTGATAATGGAGAATCGGCGCCAGGACCAGCCAGTGGGTTTTCTTCTCTTCTTTACTTGCCTCCTGTCACAGGCCTCTGATTTCAAAGGCTGGCAACAAGATGGGTCTGAGTAAGCCAGGGCCGTAGATGTTCAAGGTGATGTGGGAGTCTGCTCTGTAGACATTGCCCTCCAGTTTGGAGGTACTCTCTAGTGCTCTTAATTAGGTTACATACTGAGCATTACACAAGTAGCCTTTAAATGCCTCCTGTCCCTGGGAAAGAGAATATATTTTTGAATCAAGTTCTGGAGGTTTGGCAAAAGTTTTAAGTTTGGACTTCCCTGGTGGCACAGTGGTTAAGAAAATGCCTGCCAGTGCAGGGGACATGGGTCGGATCCCTGGTCTGGGAAGATCCCACATGCGGCAGAGCAGCTAAGCCCGTGGGCCACAAATACTGAGCCCACGTGCAGCAACTACTGGAGCCCACGGGCCTAGAGCCAGTGCTAGGCAACAAGAGAAGACACTGCAATGAAGACACCGAAATGAGAAGTTGGCACACCAACAGGAAGAGTAACCCCTGCCCACTGCAACTAGAGAAAGCTTGTGCACAGCAACAAAGACCCAATACAGCCAAAAAAAAAAAAAAAAAGCTCATCCTAACAGAAAGACTCACATAGAAAACAAACTTATATAAAAAAATTTTTTTAAGTTGTTGAAATATGCCTTCTTCATGCCTTTGCCATTTTCCTGCCGTTTTCAAGGGGCCCTTTGTGATCCCTCAGAACCCAGGACCCAGGTGCTGTCAGGGTCTTGAGAAGGAATCAAATTATTCAGACTTCAAAAATAAATAAATAAATAAATAAATTCTATTCTTATATCAAACTGGATCAGCAGAAAGCCTTCTAAGTACCAGATTACATTTGTCCATGGAAGAACAATTTTTGTTGATTTGAACCTAAATTATTTCTAAAGCATTTTATTTACCTGCTTAGATCAAGTCATGACTCAGTTGAAAATCTTCCAGTGTCTTTTTGGTCACTCAGCACAAATACCAAAGTCCTTACAGTGATCAAAAAAGGCCCTTCCACTATCAAACTCTTAGAGGAAAACATAGGCAGAACACTCTATGACATAAATCACAGCAAGATCCTTTTTGACCCACCTCCTAGAGAAATGGAAATAAAAACAAAAATAAACAAATGGGACCTAATGAAACTTAAAAGCTTTTGCACAGCAAAGGAAACCATAAACAAGACCAAAAGACAACCCTCAGAATGGGAGAAAA
>RJWK010064428.1:0-12294 GCA_004363435.1 Platanista minor
CTAAACATGCAGTTCAGAGATGGCATGGCAAGAAAAAGTATGTGACCTGGAATGGAGCAACCCTTTACTCAGCCTAACTGCTTCTCACCAGCATGCAAAACTCTTGTTCTGGGCTTCCCTGGTGGCGCAGTGGTTCAGAGTCCGCCTGCCGATGCAAGGGACACGGGTTCGTGCTCCAGTCCGGGAAGATCCCACATGCCGCGGAGTGGCTGGGCCCATGAGCCATGGCCGCTGAGCCTGCGCGTCCAAAGCCTGTGCTCCGCAACAGAAGAGGCCACAACAGTGAGAGGCCCGCGTACCGCAAAAAAAAAAAAAATAATAATAATAATAACTCTTGTTCCTTCATGATTAAGACCTATGGAAATCTTTATGGTAACATCTATACTCTCTCTCCAAAATATCAAGGGCTTGGTAGAAACATGAAAACAAATCATCATAATCTCCCTCAGCAGAGTATCAAATTATCCCAAAGACATGACTTAATGCCAGAACAAAGTGTGGGTAACAGCTGAAATTATAACACATCAGTTCCACAGCATGTAGAGTTTAACAATTTAGGTTAACTGTTATAGTCTGTCTTTTCTTATGCGCTAGTCTCCAATAAAGAACATCCATCAAAGTTAAGAGAAGGTTAGAACATACATACAGGTAGTGGCTGATACAGCAAGGGGTATTAGCAAGGCCAATCCAAAGCAGCTCAGGCAACAGTAAATGCACAAAAAATCCAAACCAGTCCAAGAGTATAAATATCCCCAGCAGGAAAATCAGGCCCCCACTGACTTTCTTTGATTCTCCTCTATTCTTTATGCTTCTTCAAAGGCTTTAATACATGTTACATTTAAAATCAATGACATTATAGAGAAGGGGGAGCCTACTACCCATATTTGACAGATAAAGAAACTAAGGAATCGAGGGGTCAGTGGCTTGTCCAGGGCTAGTTAAGTGGCTTGTTAAGAAAAGGATCAACTCTAGAAGCCAGGCCTCTGTATTCTAAATCCAAGGTCTGTAAACTTGTAACATATTCCTGTTTGCTCTTAATCATCACAAGAACATGTAACTCCTGAAAAATCTGTTTGGTGATCTGGTATCATGGAGGACACACTCCTATTGGTCTTGATCATCACGAGAACACAAACCCCCCTGCAAACTCTGCCTGGTGGCCCGGTGGCATGGGCACCTCCCCAGCCTCGGCTGCAAAGCCCATCTGGCATGTGCTGCTGTTACCCACTGCAGTTAATATTTCCCACATTTCTTTCCTGAGCCTCCAGCATACCTGATGCAACAGTGAGAGAAAGAAACATAAGCAGAACTGAGACCAGCTTTAGTGCTAAGATAAGAACTTTCCAGGGCTGAGACAAAGGCCAGCAATCAGTCTTAAACCTACTTTGCCAAGTGGTTCATGAGCAGCTGTAACATCTGCCTGTTTTTCTCTGGGAGCCGATGAACAAGGCTGTGGATTTCAGAGACCCGCGACTCCTGGTTCTCCAGCTCTGTGAAGGAAGGAGGGAGGCAATACTGGATCAGGGCCACATTTAAATCAGTTTATAAGACAAAAATCAGAGGAAACCAAATGTTGGGAACAAGAGACTGAGGATTTCTCAGAGGTATAAGATCCTGCTCTGTGTATTTGTGACTAGACTGACTATATCTAAAAGTGCTTTTAATGCTGCTTTCCGTAACAGAGTTCATTAAGTAACATGACTGATCTCACTTAAAAAATCAGAAATCAGGGCTTCTCTGGTGGTGCAGTGGTTGAGAGTCCGCCTGCTGATGCAGGGGACACGGGTTCGTGCCCCGGAACGGGAAGATCCCACATGCTGTGGAGCGGCTGGGCCCGTGAGCCATGGCTGCTGAGCCTGCGTGTCCGGGGCCTGTGCTCCGCAACGGGGGAGGCCATAACAGTGAAAGGCCCGCGTACCAAAAAAAAAAAAAAAAAAAAAAAAAAAAAAAAAAAAAAAAAAAAAAAAAAAAAAAAAAACTTGAAAAAATCAGAAATTACCTTCTGAGACCGACAGGCATCAAAAAGTTGAGGTTCTCAGCAAGGGACTTCTAGCAAGTCAGTTAACACTTCTGGGCCTCCATCTTCCCTTCTAGCCAGTGCCTAACACAGTGATAGGTATGTGGCCGGTGCCAATAAACGTTTGTTAAATAAACATGTGAACGAGCAACTATGAAAAAAAAATGACCGTCAAAAAGTTCACACCAAAATGATGATGTGATGAAATGGAGCCAGTCAACCGCATACTTGGAGCAGGAACAAACTCGGGAGCAGCTGGCTATACAGAGTGGCAGCCTCGTTTCAAGGAAGGAAGGAACTTTATGCACTCGTCAAGGGATAAACAAATTGTACGCGAACAGCCTTGCGAGGGTCTCAAATATCAAAATAACAACTCGAGACAGCATCAAAGACATCAAGGGAAATGTCCAGTTATTCTCAAGTCGTGTGTGACAACCCGCCTGGGAGAAGAAAGGAATGGCAGATAAAATATGGAAATATTTCTGCTAACCTAAAACCTAAATCATGCACTGTCATGTTCTCTTGGTTGAACTTGGGTACGTGGCTTCGTTTCTCTGGGAAATACATTGATGGCATTCATCACACCTATTTATAGGACTGAGGTGAGGTTTAATTAGAGAATGGTTGCTATGGGTTTGGAATTTCTCAGAGAAAGAAATCACATAAACAGCATCTTCACTTCCAGCTTTCTCCCAGGTCTTTCTCCCGCTTTACGGGGACAGCTATGTGTGGATAAGGCCAACCAGAACAGAGGTACTCCTAAATTAGGCTAGTAGTAGCTACCAGGGTAAACAAACTCTGACGGCTTAAAGGAAACAGGGAGAGGCACAGGCTATGGACAGAATAGCACGGTGGGGATTCATGCCAAACTTAAATCTGATAGAGAAATCTTACTGCCCCTTACTGGTGGCCTGCCCCACGTAGACAGAGTCCAGTATACTTAGGGTGGCTTGCACCTAAACCCTATGTATTTTAATACCAGTAATATGACGCTCAGGGCTTAGATGATATAGCTGAAGAATGATCAGAAGCTAAAAATGCAAGCCATGATGGAAAGAGGACTGGGAAGTTATATAAATGGTGCCAGATTCAAGGAAATACGTCCAATGCTCAGTTTAGGTCATGTGCAGAGTCTGATACATTCTGAAAAATGCTACTCCAGGGCTGGAAAAAACCCAAGGAGTTAGAACTCCAATAATCAAAATTAGAAAGGCAAACTTGCTTTTCTCACCTCTCCGTCACCCCCAAACTCACTTCTGAAGTTTCTCCCCTCGACTGTAAATTCAACGTGCTAACAAGGTCCTTAGCAATCTGACTTGGTTTCGCTTTTATTCTGTGACAGTCTCATGAATGTTTATGTGCGTAGTTTACAAGCAGAATACAAGGGATTAGGTAATACTTATTTTGGGACGCTGACTGTTCTTTGAAATAGAAAACTCTATTCCTTTCCCCTTAAAACTGTGCTGAAAAGAAAACTTACTTGCTGCTTTGATGAAACTTCTTTGAAACTGGTACATCATGAGTGGTCCTGGAAGCATTCTGAAATAAAAGGATACACACTCCTCAGCTTAATGAAAACAATCCTATTCTCGCTACCTAGCAGCCTAGAGACGGCCAGACTGTATTACATTTCTCAAAGACAAAGATCAAGGGCAAACAACAGCAACTCAGTTTAGTCCAACTTAGTTTCCCTTTTGAAAGGGTCCTGAGATTTCACCTGAAATGTTCATTCTTTCTCCTTTTTAAGGGAATGGATACAACTTATGTCTCATAGAGTCACAACCAGAAAAGTGCTAATGCAAAAGTCTAGCACAAACTGAGAGATTTCCTTTTCAGCCAGTGACTCGCCCTCCACAAGAGCATTTTAAGATGTGTCTGAGAAACAGGCAACTAACCCAACATTTGCAATCACCTGCTCTTAAACTCTCGTCTTCCTGGCATCTTAGTCACTTCATCTGGATACACTATGCAAGACTTTTGTAGGTGTTTTTGTGGCAAATTCACTATGGAGTGTTGCTCAAGAATGCCAAAGGGCTAGAACCCTTAACATTAGGCATGATACAATCAAATTTTATCTGCTATTTAAAATATATTTATATTTTATACTTATTGTCCATTAGCTAATCAATATCAACATGCACAAATAAGTAGCAAATACAAACCTCTACCATTTGGTTTTGTGTAAACTACAATGGTAGTATTTGGGATATGAATATGTTTTATGAATACGTTTAACTGTAAACTTGAGGTTTTTTTACTGATAGTCTAAATGATAAGCTTCTCAACAGAGGATCCATGATTCTTGGTTCAGATTTTATTTTATTCTCATCGGATCCCCTGATTCAACTCTTAGTCATCACTTGCATGACATCTTACTCTTGACTCCAAGAGCCTTCCAGCAATTCCCCAACAGCCAATAAAACCTGCATCACCAATTCCTGTTCTGTGGCTTTTGAGCTAAGTAAATCTTGACAAACCTGTACAAATGCTTACGCAATTCATGATTATAGCTCTCCTCTTTGTTTAAGACTAGACCCCCACTTTCCTGTGTGAGAAGAACTACAGTGGAGAACTATCATACTCCTATACTTCACATCCAGCATGACTTTCAGTCTACTCGGGAAACAGATGTGAGCAGCTGGTCAATCACCCACTCCCTTAATAACCAAGGGAGGGGTGGGAGGTAGCAGGAATATTACACGTATCATTACAAGGAAAGCAGTCTCCTCTCCAATGAAGTCATATTCTCCAATCTAAGCAGGAGTCAAAAAGGAGCGCCATTAAGTTCTCATTTTTGAGGAGCAATGTCAGCAGTATACTCTGTGCAAGGCGCAGAGCTCCCCAAATACGTAGGGTATGTAATCACGCATTCTCAACAGAATAGGATACGCAATTCCTTGTTTTTTTTAGCAGATTATTCGGGGATTGCAGGGAATACCATATTTAAGGTTCTGTTAAAGGCTAATCATCACAGTGGCTTCTCAAAAAGAGCAAAGCTTCCTAAATCACTCATGGCACCATTGCACAATGGAAACCCATCAACGAGGGATGACTTATCATTGGTTTGACCAGCTGAGCTAATTGCACCCACATGTAAGCTGTTTCCACATCTCAAACACCCACCCAACAGCTCTCTGGAGGCTGAAAATGAAACTTTCTTCCTGATTGTATGATAACAAGCTGGCACCATGTCCCGCAAATGGAAAGTCCCTACCTTAGGTAGGTTTTCAAAGCACTAGTGATGGTCTTTATCTCCCACTCGGCACAGATATCCGTTTCTGTTTCAGAAGCTGTTTTGGGGTCTAAGATGAAGAAAAGACAATGGGTAAAACAGAGCAGAAAATACAGCTAAAAAAGAAGCATACATAAAAGCATTCAACCTCCCTACTAAACAAAGAAATCCAAAGTAAAAAAGGACACCTACTGTTTCCTCATTAAATTAGAAAAATGTTTAAAAATCCAAATATCTACTGCTGGCAAAAATGTAATGAAAACTGATCCTCTAAGAAACTGCTGGAGGCAGATGAGATAAATGCAACAGATTTGAAAAGCAATTTGGCAATAAGTATCAAGTCCTAAAAAGGTTTATACACTTTGAAGCAGTAATCCCACTTCTCACAACCCATCCTCAGAAAATAAGATAAGGCTTGAGAAAGTTACACACATCGCAAATGTTCAACATACACTGCTCTTGATAACAGCAGAACAAAAATTTTTTTTTTTCTGAGCAGAACAAATTTTAAAAGAACCACCTAAACAGCCCATGATAGAATGATTAAGTTCATCATGGTATATTCCTGATGGAATATCATGTTACATTTACATGATAATGATAACTATATAGCAAAATGGAAAATGCCTGAATTATCATGCAATGTCAAGCAAAAAAAAACAAAAAAAGATTTAAAAGTTTGTGAGAAATTCAAATGAACAAAGGCTGAAAGGAAATACAATGAAAAGAGTGGTGAGGTTAGAGCGGTAGAATTGTGGTTTTTATATTTTCTAAACTATAACTTGATTCCATTACTTATCTATTTTAAATCACCCTAAACCAAGACGTGCAACGAAACCACCATAATGATATCAACTCCTGATCATTTATTTCTTCCTTTGTTTCCTCTTGTGTGGACTTCCAAACTAATGTGTGTATTTCAGATAAATGTGTACTGTAAAAGAAGAAATAATCCTTGCAGTCTTTCTGAGCGGCACACAGGCAGGCAAGAGTATGAGGCAGAGGCTGAACAGTTTCACAAACCAGCAGACCTCCCGTCTTCTGGCTGGCGAGGTGGTTGCAAGTAGAGTCTCTCAGGGCATTGAAGGGGGAATCCAGCTTCTAGCGATGTGCCTCCCAGCTCCCGTTCCTCCTTTCAGCTGGGCTGCTACCCTTTTCTCACACCTACTCAGGGGAGGCCCCACCCTTCCAGGGGTGGGGAATGAGATGTCTTTGGACCCCAGGACTGGTTCAGGGGTGGTCCAAGACTGGGCAGCATGAAATCCAGGACTTTTCCAGGACAGGGGAAAAGACACCTGCTGTCTCCTGCTGTGCTTGCACTGGGAGGTTATACTGCTGCTTTAGGTGCCACAGCGTGAAGCCTGAGAGGCGAGCCTGACAGACACAGCCAAGGTGAGAGAGGCAGAGAGAGAGGACTGGGTGACATAGTTTGAGCCCTTGTGTCTCTCCATGCCTTTTTAATCACGTAAGCCAATAAATTCCCTTTTTCCTTAAGCTAGTTGAGGTCAAGTTTTCTGTTTTTTTTATAATTCAGAGGTCTAAATGATATAGTAGAGACAGCCACCAGACTGTCTCCTTCTGGACAGTCTCTGAGAAGAAAGAGATTCCTTCTGCAGGGCCCACAGCCTTTCAGCTGGGAAGGGAAATGAGTCACAGGTGGGCACATACATTTTTTATTAACTGGGAAAGAACCCACTTTCATCCTAGTAGGAAGAGGCCAAATAATCATGAGTGGCTTAAGGATTTAGGCCTTAATCCTCAAGTAAGGACACAAATCCAGCTGGTACCTACTGCTCTTAGTGTGTTCCCATAAAAACACACAATGCAAGATGAGAGGATAGGGCCCTGGTTCAGTAAGTGTTTGGCTCCTAATGGCAGCATGGCTGTTTGTTTGCAGGTGATCCTGGGCAATAATGAAGCCTGTCATGTCATATGAAATATACAAGGAAGAACCTCAAGAGCATGATTTTATTTCTAGGGCCATAGAATGTAAAGTCCAGAGTACAATCACAGCAAATTTCTGAAAAGTAACAAAGTATGACAAAGTATGGTTTTCCAAACATCCAAAACCTCTCCAGCTTTAATTCTTTTCTTGCTTTGTCATCTCCCACTCCTTTAATGGTTTCTTCCTGTGGAAGTGTATGTACCAAAAAACTTTGCTTAGTGTGACCTTTTTCCCTCCACATCTCCAAGAAGCATGGAGAGCTGCCATAGTGTGTGGTTCCTGGACGCGAGACAAATGTTACTGTACATTTTTCTGTGGAAAAACCGACTTCTACCCAAGAAGAGTGAACAGGACACTAAACAAGCAGCAGTTGGCAGGTCTGGGAGTTGTGAACTGTTCCATGAACCACATTTAGCAAACTAATAATTAGCTTCCACTTATTCAGGCTCTGTAACCATAGGAATATCGTACAACATTACAGAGAGGAGAGTCAAATTACAGCCCGGTTAAAGGAGGTTTTATAGCACTGATGAGGAAAGGTTCATAACTTAAGCACATCCATTTTAATTCATTTAATGTCCAAACTAAATTAAATACAGCCTCCCAAGCTACCCCGTTTTCAGAAACCGTTGCCAATTGCCATCCCTCCCTATCGATGCTCCCTTCACTTACAGAAGCTTCCTGGCATATGATGCAGAGACATATTTGACAATTTTCTTCAAAACTCAGTACACATCTCCTAACCAGGTCACTTGAGCACTGTGGACTTAGTAACACTGACCAGAGCTAGAAGAGCAGTCCGATGTACAAAAAGGTTTCATGCGGATACAGAGAAATGAATGCATTTCCTCCGCAAGCTACTCCCATGTGAATTCAGAAAAACAGGAGATGTGGACTGGAAGTGGCGGTTACAAGGGGAAGTAGTCTTAGAAATTTCACACTGGGGCTTCCCTGCTAGCGCAGTGGTTGAGAGTCCACCTGCTGATGCAGGGGACGCAGGTTCGTGCCCCAGTCCGGAAAGATCCCACATGCCGCAGAGTGGCTGGGCCCATGAGCCACGGCCGCCGAGCCTGCGCTCCGCAACAGGAGAGGCCACAGCAGTGAAAGGCCCGCATACCACAAAAAAAAAAAAAAAAAAAAAAAGTCACACTGGATCAGACAAGACCCAGGTCCACTGTTGTGCTCCTGACAGAGACACTAAGGACCTTCTGCAGGAAGGGATTAGGAAAGTCGCCTATGTACTCCTACTCTCCTAATGACATACTATAACCTAACAGAATTAAAGTTGATGTGCCCTAAAGCAAGATGGCGGAGTACAAGGACATGTTCTCACTCCCTCTTGCGAGAACACCAGAATCACAACTGGCTGCTGGACAATCACTGACAGGAGGACACTGGAACTCACCAAAAAAGATACCCCACATCCAAAGACAAAGGAGAAGCCACAATGAGATAGTAGGAGGGGCGCAATCACAGTAAAATCAAATCCCATGACTGCTGGGTGCGTGACCCACAGACTGGAGAACACTTATGCCACAAAAAGGCCACCCACTGGAGTGAAGGTTCTGAGCCCCACGTCAGGCTTCCCAACCTGGGGGTCTGGCAACGGGAGGAGGGATTCCTAGAGAATCAGACTTTGAAGGCTAGTGGGATTTGATTGCAGGACTTCAACAGGACTGGGGGAAACAGAGACTCCACTCTTGGAGGGCACACACAAAGTAGTGTGCGCATCGGGACAAAGGGGAATGAGCAGTGACCCCAGGGGAGACTGAAAAAGACCTACCCTGCTACTGTTGGAGGGTCTCCTCCAGAGGCAAGGGGTGGCTGCAGCTCACCGTGGGGACAAGGACACTGGCAGCAGAATTTTGGGAAGTACTCCTTGGCGAGAGCCCTCCCAGAGTCCACCATTAGCCCCAGCAAAGAGCCCAGGTAGGCTCCAGTGTTGGGTTGCCTTGGGCCAAACAACCAACAGGGAGGGAACTCAGCCCCACCTATCAGCAGTCAAGCAGATTAAAGTTTAACTGAGCTCTGCCCACCAGAGCAACACCCAACTCTACCCACCACCAGTCCCTACCATCAGGAAACTTGCACAAGCCTCTTAGATAGCCACATCCACCATAAGGCAGACAGCAGAAGCAAGAAGTACTACAATCCTGCAGCCTGTGGAACAAAAACTACATTCACAGAAAGACAAGATGAAAAGGCAGAGGGCTATCTACCAGATGAAGAAACAAGATAACACCCAGGAAAAACAACTAAATGAAGTGGAAATAGGCAACTTTCCAGAAAAAGAATTCAGAATAATGATAGTGAAGATGATCCAGGACCTTGGGAAAAGAATGGAGGCAAAGATCAAGAAGATGCAAGAAATGTTTAACAAAGACGTAGAAGAATTAAAGAACAAACACACAGTGATGAACAATACAATAACTGAAATGAGAACGACACTAGAAGGAATCAATAGCAGAATAACTGAGGCAGAAAAACGGATAAGCGACCCGGAAGACAGAATGGTGGAATTCACTACTGCGGAACAGAATAAAGAAAAAAGAATGAAAAGAAACGAAGACAGCCTAAGAGACCTCTGGGACAACAGTAAACACAACAACATTCGCATTATAGGGGTCCCAGAAGGAGAAGAGAGAGAGAAAGGACCTGAGAAAATATTTGAAGAGATTATAGTCGAAAACTTCCCTAACATGGGAAAGGAAATAGCCACCCTAGTCCGGGAAACACAGAGAGTCCCATACAGGATAAACCCAAGGAGAAACATGCCAAGACACATAGTAATCAAACTGACAAAAATTAAACCCAAAGAAAAATTATTGAAAGCAGCAAGGGAAAAACAACAAATAACATACAAGGGAACTCCCATAAAGTTAACAGCTGATTTCTCAGCAGAAACTCTACAAGCCAGAAGGGAGTGGCATGATATACTTAAAGTGATGAAAGGGAAGAACTTACAACCAAGATTAATTTACCCAGCAAGGATCTCATTCAGACTCGATGGAGAAATCAAAAGCTTTACAGACAAGCAAAAGCTAAGAGAATTCAGCATCACCAAACCAGCTCTACAACAAATGCTAAAGGAACTTCTCTAAGCAGGAAACACAAAAGAAGAGAAGGATCTACAAAACCAAACCCAAGACAATTAAGAAAATGGTAATAGGAACATACATATCAATAATTACCTTAAATGTGAATGGATTAAATGCTCCAACCAAAAGACACAGGCTTGCTGAATGGAGACAAAAACAAGACCCATCTACATGCTGTCTACAACAGAACCACTTCTGACCTAGGGACACACAGAGACTGAAAGTGAGGGGATGGTAAAAGTTATTCCATGCAAATGGAAATCAAAAGAAAGCTGGAGTAGCAATACTCATATCAGATAAAATAGACTTTAAAATAAAGAAAGAGACAAGGAAGGACATTACATAATGATCAAGGGATCGACCCAAGAAGAAGATATAACAATTATAAATATATATGCACCAAACATAGGAGCACCTCAATACATAAGGCAACTGCTAACAGCTATAAAAGAAGAAACCTACAATAACACAATAATAGTGGGGGACTTTAACACCTCACTTACACCAATGGATGATCATCCAAAACGAAAATAAATAAGGAAACACAAGCTTTAAATGACACAATAGATCAGAGAGATTTAATTGATATTTATAGGACATTCCATCCAAAAACAGAAGATTACACTTTCTTCTCAAGTGTGCATGGACCATTATCCAGGATAGATGACATCTTGGGTCACACATCAAGCCCTAGTAAATTTAAGAAAATTGAAATCATATCAAGCATCTTTTCTGACCACAATGCTATAACAGTAGATATCAATTACAGGAAAAACACCTGTAAAAAACAGAAAGACACAGAGGCTGAACAATACGTTACTAAATAACCAAGAGATCACTGAAGAAATCAACGAGGAAATCAGAAAATACCTAGAGACAGATGACAATGAAAACACGATGATCCAAAACCTATGGGATGCAGCAAAAGCAGTTCTAAGAGGGAAGTTTGTATCTATACAAGCCTACCTCAAGAAACAAGAAAAATCTAACCTTACACCTAAAGGAATTAGAGAAAGAAGAACAAGCAAGACCCAAAGTTAGTAGAAGGAAAGAAATCATAAAGATCAGAGCAGAAATAAATGAAACAGAAACAAAGAAAACAATACCAAAGATAAATAAAACTAAAAGCTAGTTCTTTGAGAAGATAAACAGAATTGATAAACCACTAGCCAGACTCATCAAGAAAAAGAGGGAGAGGACTCAAATCAATATAATTAGAAATGAAAAAGGAGAAGTTACAACAGACACCACAGAAATACAAACTATCCTAAGAGACTACTACAAGCAACTCTATGCCAATAAAATGGACAACCTGGAAGAAATGGACAAATTCTTAGAAAGGTATAACCTTCCAAGACTGAACCAGGAAGAACCAGAAAATAGGAACAGACCAATCACAAGTAATGAAATTGAAACTGTGATTAAAATTCTTCCAACAAACAAAAGTGTAGGAGCAGATGGCTTCACAGGTGAATTCTATCAAACATTTAGAGAAGAGCTAACACCCATCCTTCTCAAACTCTTCCAAAAAATTGTGGAGGAAGGAACACTGCCAAACAGTCTATGAGGCCACCATCATCCTGATACCAAAACCAGACAAAGATATCACAAAAAAAGAAAATTAAAGACCAATATCACGGATGAATACAGATACAAAAATCCTCAACAAAATACTAGCAAGCAGAATCCAACAACACATTAAAAAGATCATACACCATGATCAAGTGGGATTTATCCCAGGGATTCAAGGATTCTTCAATATACACAAATTAATCAATGTGATACACCATATTAAGAAAGTGAAGAAAAAAACATACAATCATCTCAATAGATACAGAAAAAGCTTTTGACAAAATTCAACACCCATCTGCGATAAAAACTCTCCAGAAAGTGGGCATAAAGGGAACCTACCTCAACATAATAGAGTCAATATAGGACAAATCCACAGCAAACATCATTCGCAATGGTGAAAAACTGAAAGCATTTCCTCTAAGATCAGGAA
>RJWK010064429.1:0-12319 GCA_004363435.1 Platanista minor
AAAAAAAAAAAAAAAAAAAAAAAAAAAAGAGCACGTGTATTTAGAGCCCTCAGCACATTGCTTGGCGCACTGAGCAGTGGCAGCCAGCCTCAGCCAGCCTCAGGCTGCTCTTCACGCTTTGCAGGAGGACTCTACGGACCCAGCCAGGTGCTGGAGGAGAAAAGCTCAAAGAGCCCTGTGTCAGTGGCTCAGAGACACTCTGGTGCCCCACCTTGTTCTGGGGCAAGAGCAAGGTGCTTGGTCTAAGCAGCTGGGGTTGAGAAGGTGCAAGAAGGGAGCACATCCTGAAATTTTTCCTGGGCTCTCAGAGAGAAGGGGAGCTGCGGGCTGCAAGACCCCCGACACCAGACTCGAGTCCACTTGCAGGGAGCTGAGGGGCCGCCCAAGGAAGTCCTTTCTCCGGACGAGAGCCGAGCACAGAGGCCATCTCCTGGAAAAGCTCTGAGCTCCCTTCTAAGGGTCCTTTAATGGGGTTATCGTGTGTGTGCTGGGAACAGCCCTCAGGAGAACAGGAGTGAGCCTCCGTCTCAGGGAATGTTGGCGCCGAAGCCGAATGATGCCTTGCTGGCATGGGATGCCCCGCACTGGGCAAGGCTGGGACCAGGTGACCCACATCTGGGGTGGGATGTCTGCAGTTCAGCAGCAGGGAGCACCATTTGTGTGCCAGGCAGGCCCAGGGCCAAGGGCTCCACACGCAGTCGCTGGCCTCATCCCCACCTCACAATGAGGCAGGCACTCTGGGTCACTCTGTTTTACAGAAGAGGACACTGAGGTGCGAAGGTGGCCAGTCTCTTGCCCAGAGTTGCAAAGTTACTCAGAATACAGAGCCAAGATCCAGATGCAGCACAGTCGGCCTCAGAGCCTGTGAGCTAAACACTGCTCTGCACAGCCTCACCTTTCCCTGTCTTCATGCCACGTGTGGCTGGGCCTCTGGTGACAGAGTGGGCAGGAGCTGGCAGATGTGGGAGGCAGGTGAGGGCTGGGGCGGGCAGGCTGGCAGGCAGTTGCTGAGTCTGGTACTGCCCCTCAGCCGTGTGGGGGCCACACGTCCCACATCACCACCAGAGAGGAGATCCTGCTGGGCCTGTGAGGAATCCGGAAGTTTCTTTAGCCTCATTGGCTGGTTTGTTGCTTTGCATGCCTACTGCTTTCTGCACCTAGTAGACACCTGATCCTCCACACCTGGGCTGCTTCCCCCGCGCTCTCTCTCTCTCTCTCTCTGTCTCTCACACACACACACACACACACACACACACACACACACAAACACACACACACACATCAGAGTGATTGACAGCAAGTGGGTGAGAAGAAACAGAGAAAGCAGAACCAACAAATGAAAACCCTAAGGGCAGCAACAATTAATATTTAAGTTGAAAATTGCCTGGGAACTGAAAGTGCAGGCTATTCATGTGCAAATCATATGCAAATCATATGCAAACAGGCTGCACACCTCCACACCAGGGCCCCTAAACCTGTTGGGCCAGCTTTAAGGGCAGCTCGAGGCCCCCTCCCTGTCCTGACCCGGCTGCAGGAGGGCTCCCATGCCAGGAATGAGTGAGACCTCTGGGTGGCACCCTAGGGTGAGCGTGGTGGCCCTGGGTCTCCTCTGGTCAAAGCCCCTTCTGATTCTGCCGTCTCCCTCCCACCTGCGAGAGTTCCTGACCGTGCATCCTGGCTCCCCTCACCCCAGCCCAGAAGGCATTCCTGAAGGTCTCCCTAGGCGTCAAATCTTGATGCCTCTGCAACGCCGCCCACCTCCACCCCTGCTCCCTCCTCTCCGGCACCTGCTCTGGCCCTGTTGATACTAATTCCAGGGTCAGGGAGAGCCTGAACGGCCCCTCATGAGCCTCCCTCTGATATGGGCTGGGTGGACCATGGGGCTCCCCTGACGATGCAAGCAGGGCCTTCCTGAGCTTTCCATTGTTCTGCCATGGCAGGAAAACCATTCAGGTCACCCAGGGCCAGCCCCAAATTGGAGAACCAGGAGTCTAGAGTTCACCTGCATGGTTGGGTGACCTGGGCCTTCCAGACCTGAGACCACAGACTTGGGGGGCAGGAAGTAGCCCCCTCAGGCCTGTGCTCATCACTGTCCCCAGCCCCGCAGCTGTGACAAGAGAGGAGAAGCGCCTCAGACAAAGGCCTGGGAGCGGTTCCCAGCCAGCTGGCCCTGCAGCAGAGCACTTTAGAGCATGAACTTGCCTCTATCTCTGCCTGTATCCTTCACTCTGACTCTTCAAGTTCCAGGAGGGCAGGGACCGATCTTACTGATTCTCAACCTCAGCCTCCAGCATGGGAGACCATGCCGCACACAGATGGAGAGAAGAGCCTTGGAAGAGTCCCGCCCACGTGCAGCACCTCATCAGTGGTAGCTGTCCTTGAGGATAAATGTTGACATGTCTTGTCCTCCGCTGGGTTCCCAGAGCCTGGAGCAGCATGTTGGGAGGGAGAGGCCTCTCTGGGCCAGCATCAGCACCATCACGGTGCCTAGAGGTGGATGCAACAGGCTGGTGGTAAGGGAGGAGCCGGCGTGCGTGCCCTGCTGGACAGCCAAGACAAGTTATTTTTTTTTAATTGAAATATAGTTGATTTACAATGTCTTGTTAATTTCTGCTGTACAGCAAAGTGATTCAGTTATATATATATATATATATATATATATATATATATATATATATATATATATATATTCTCTTTTATAATATCCTTTTCAATTATGGTTTATCACAGAGTATTGAATATAGTCCCCTGTGCTGTAGAGTAGGACCTTGTTGTTTATCCATTCTCCATATAATAGTTTGCATCTTCTCATCCCAAACTCCCACTCCATCCCTCTCCTACCCCACCCTCCTTGGCAACCGCAGGTCTGTTCTCTATGTTTGTAAATCTGTTTCTGTTTCATAAAAGTTAATTTGTGTTGTATTTTAGAGTCCACATATAAGTGATATCATATGGTATTTGTCTTTCTCTTTCTGATTTACTTCAGAAAGTAAGTCAGAAAGACTTAGCATGTCTTTAGTAGTATGATAGTATGAAAATCTCTAGGTCCATTCATGTTGTTGCAAATGGTATTATTTTGTTCTTTTTTATGGCTGAGTAATATTCCATTGTATATATGTACCACATTTTCTTTATCCATTCATCTGTCGATGGACATTTAGGTCATTTCCTTGTCTTGGCTATTCTAAATAGTGCTGCTATGAACATTGGTGTGCATATATCTTTTCGAATTAGAGTTTTCTCCAGATATATGCCCAGGAGTGGGATTGCTGGGTCATATGGTAGTTCTATATTTAGTTTTTTAAGGAACCCCCATACTGTCCTCCAAAGTGGCCGCACCAACTTACATTCCCACCAACAGTGTAGGAGGGTCTCTTTTCTCCACACCTCTCCAGCATTTGTTATTTGTAGACTTTTTAATGATGGCCATTCTGACTAGTGTGAGGTGGTACCTCATTGTAGTTTGGATTTTCATTTCTCTAATAATTAGCGATGTTGAGCATCTTTTCATGTGCCTGTTGGCCATCTCTATGCCAAGACCAGTTCTGATCCTGCCCCCAAAGGGACTGATGATCCACCTGGTGAAGTACACAAGGACCGGCCTTTCCTGGCCAGTGGTGGTGATATGGTGACCTCAGGGTGAGGGCAGCAGTATTGTTAATGCACTGAGGGGTGGGTTTCTCTAAGAAAGCCCCCAGAGGAGGGTAATCAGAGCAGAGATTTAAATGTTGGAGTGGGACTTTAAAATAAAGGAAGAGAGAAGAAAGAACATGCTCAGGGTTTGGAAAGAGCTTGGGCCAAAATACCGACATGGCAGTAGAAAGTGCAAGGGGAGGAGAATGAGCTGGGGCTCGGGAGCTGAGTCCTGTGCGGCTCCTCCCGTGGCTCCTATGTAATCATTTCTTGATTCAGCAACACCCAGGACTAACTGGGTCCCTTGCTACACTGGACATTTACTGAGCAACTGTGTGCCCAGCACTGTGCTGGCCCTAAAACAAAGCCCTACCCTTGGGCAGCTTCTGTACTAATAGAAGAGAGTGGTCACCAGACAAAGCCGTGATGGACCACCTGCTTTGAGAGGGAAAAATATAAAACATCTACAATACCAGACATAAATAATTAGGTAAAAAGTGAGATTAAAGTGCATACCATTTTCAGAAATATTAAATTGCTGAGGGGAAATGTGCCTCTGAGATCTGAAGAACTATAATAATATAATTTATAGTAATATAATAATAGTAATATAAAGTAATAGATACAGTAATATAATAATAAAGGGCACTGTATTTTAATTACAACTCACCTGGTTGCAAAGAAGAGAAACTCAGTCATAGTAGTGAAAGGACACAGGACAATTTTATGACATTGAACAGCAGGATACACCCGGAGCTCTGCAGGAACTGTGCGGGGACTGGGGTGCCATCGAGGGGGCAGCAGCCCGCTCCCTACCTTCTTTCTTCTCCACTCTTTTCTCGCTGCACCTCACTTCATGTCCTCTCTCTAGCTTCCTCTGCTTATCCAGGGTCTCTGTTTAGGCTGGCCATGGCTCTGACTGTGGCAATGACCTTTGGGTCCCCTGACAGCTAATTCCCAGGGTATCCATTCCAAATTCCTGGGAAAGAACCTTAGTGGGTTCAGTGCATTTGTTTGGGTATCAGCTGAACCACTGCAGTGAGGAGACCGCAAATCACAGTTAAACAAGAGCATCTGTTTTCTCTCCTGAGAGTCTGCCACGGCAGCCCTTCTCTGCAAATTTCTCCGAGATCCAGGCTCTTCGCATTTTGTTACTCCATCATCCTAGGGTGGCAACTTTGCCTAAATGGTCCAAGATTGCTCACCACCACACCCATACCACAGGAGCCCTGGAATGGCATGAGTCACCTCCACTCCCTGGGCCCGAATTGATCCTCATGACTAAGCCTGGCTTCAAAGTTGCCCAGGAAATGCCTCTTTGCTAGGCTGTCAATGGGTGGCAAGCAGCCGTCTCAGGTACACGGTACACGCAGGTGCCTTAGTCATGGTGGCAGGACGGAGGGAGAGCCTAGGACGCTCACATGGTGGAAACAGGGCAGCATGGGCACTCCCTGCAGCAGAGGCCAGTGAAGAGAGCTGGGACCCAGTGCTCAGCCAGGACAAATCCACCCCCCGCTGAATCCATACCTGGCCCTACTCTACACATGGTGCGGTTATGCAGCCAGACCTCCCACCTGCTGAAGCACTGAGGATAAATCTTTAGGGAAGGGACCAGGAGAGAGGACAACCATGGGGCCAGTGGTGTGGGAGAGTCTTAGGAATTTCATCTCAAAGGAAACATTTATCTATGTATGCCAAGGTTTGAGAAGGAGAAGAGAAAACAGAAGATAGACAATGGACAGTTTACAGGGGTCAAATTCAAATAAAATGACTTCTAGGTGAGTTCCAGTAAACCCTCTTACTCTGTTTCCTCATCGAGATAAAAAGTGCCCTGGAAGGGTGGTAGAGAAGATTATTTGAGATAACAGGTATACAGCACCAGGGGTATGCCTAACACACAGTAGGCACTCAATAAATGGCTGTTGTTTTAGATTGGAGTGCACAAAGATGGGGCGCCCAGTCCAGGGGCTGTGTCCCTCTGTACTTCTTAGTCCAGACCCTTGGGCATTTTTCTTCCCCGTTTCCAGTTCTTGGGGAGGTGGTTCTTCAATTCTGGGGCACATAGAATTACTCCTGATTCCCAGAGATTCTGACTGTGGTAGGTCTGGGGTGGATCCAGACCTGCATTTTCTAGCCAGGAAATTGGGGTCAGGTGGTTGAAGGGCTGAACTTTAAGAAATCCTGCAGAAAAGGAATGTTCATCTCTTAGGCTGAATTTTCTCATTGGCACCATCATAGTCTTATTGTACATGATGGTCCACATTGCGGTCCTAGGGATACAGCTTCTCTGATTACCTTTTATGTGGTGCTCCTGGGTCCCAGGGGATGGAAAGGGCGTTGTGGGAGAGAGGGTGAGGTGATGGGTGGCTTATTTGGTCATAAAACTTCATGTGATGCTTCCACAAGCCCAATAAAGCCCCCCAACACACACCCACAAACTTCCATGAGAAAACTGTCTCCCGTTTGGGCACATCTGCCATCATCTCCAGGACCAGAATGTGCAGACCAGTCAGAGACACTGAAACACTATTAATAGTGGGGCTGGGTGAAGCCAAGCTCAGGTGTGAAAGGCTTCCTCAGGGAGCTGACAGATCCTTTGAGAGCCCAGGTCATCTCAGACTTGAACCTAAGTCACCTCAGCTGACACCTCAGCCGTGACCTCTGGTGCCCTGAGTGAGGTGGGAGTCTGGCCACAGATGACCCAACTGCAGCACCTCCTGCCTGAAGTCCTTCCTTCTCATGCCTCAGACACAGAGCAGGCCCTTGGTTCTCCGTATATGATATTCATTGGATTTTTTCCCCTGATTACGGAAGAAATATGCAGTCATCATAAAAAGTGTTTTTTGAGAGAATGGCACAAAGACAACGAAAAGCCACCTGTACTCCTATCATCCCAAAATAACCATTAACATTTTAGAGTAACACACTGCTAGGTTTTCTTATGCATATATTTGCATAAAATTGCATACATCGAATTCGGATTTTACCAAATCCTTGCTCTGTAACCTGCCTGTTTCACTTAACAATGTATAATAATTTTCCACATCATCAAATGGTCTTTGACCATCTCATTTTTAATAGTTCATCATATTCTAACATAAGGATGCATAACAATTTAATTTAGACATTTAGCTTAGTTCTATTGTTTTTGTTTTCATTTCTTTTATTTTGCTATTATAGATCTGATTGCATGTCAGTTATGGTTTTTCTCAGGATTGATTATGGGAAATTAAATTCTTAGATCAAAGTTTTTTGTTTTGTTTTTATGATGACTGCATATTTCTTCTGTCCTCATGTGAGACAGCTTTTAGGTTTTACATTTTATAGTTGATACACATCACCAAATTGTGAATATTCAAGTAATGCTTAAAGAAGGGACCATGAGGGCCAGGGATTCACATTAAGCATCAGGGGTTGAAGAAGGCAGTGTCACCTGAGGGCTGTCTCACCCTCACTTCTGACACCACAAAGGGGACTTTTGTCAAGCTTGAAATGTTAGGTGGACCCCATCACCCTCAACCCCCCCAGGTCTGGAGTCCCTTAACAATCTATAGACGCTTTCTTTTCTGTGACTATACTCAACCATCTTAGAGATTCTATGCAAATCTTTCTCTGGCCTACAGCAATTATTTCTGAAAACCAGACTTTTGACAGAAGTGCCTTTAACTTTTTTAAAAATAGCATTTTTACTGCATGCTGTTATCATTGTTACTTATTCAAATGTGTTGACGGGGGAGTGGGTGGAAGGTTTGCATTGGCATGGCAACCAGTGACTAACACAGCCCAAGATGGCTTCCCTGACTTACCAGGGCCAGAAATGGATGTTTTTCCCTGTATGTCCTTGGCTTAGGGTAGAGAAAATGTTATCCACTCCTGAGTTAACCTTTTTCTATTTTATTTATATTTTCAGTTTGTGCCGCCTTTGGGGCTAATAGGTTTAGCAAGTTTACTTCCCACCTGGGAAGTAAGCTTTCTTTTCATCTACAGTTACCTCGTTTAGACTGTACAACATGTTCCCAGATTAAAATAGCTAGTACCGTGGTACTATGGTACAAGGCCCTCTGCAAGGTGCTTTATATATGTCACTTCTTTTAATCTTTAAAGAAACTCTGTGATGTGGGTACTATCATTACCACCCTTTCTTAAACAGATGAGGAAACTGAGGCAGAGATCAAAGGGCTTGCTGAAGGGTACAGAGCTCACAAGATGAGGATTTGAACCTGAGCAGTTGGAGTTCCAAGGCTGAGGGTCCACCCCCCACCCCTTACCCTGGTATCTTCTCTCTGTTGTGGGGATCTGGGATTGAGTGGACCAGTCCATGGTCAAGCACAAGCTTCTGTTTCATGTTCTAGTCCTTGAACACACTCTTTCTCAGAGTTTCTAGGCTGGAGAGTGTGAGCGCATCAGTCTGTCTTCATGTAAAAGTTCATTCTTTTATTTGCCTGGTTTAACAATCCCTGGAAATTAAACAAGATATCCCTCTCCTTTCGTTTAATCACACAAATAGTACCCAAACCTCACTGACTCTCAGTTCCTTCAACTATAAAATGTAAAACCTAAAAGCTGTCTCACACGAGGACCATGAAGATAACATGGGAAGGGCCCAGCACACAGTAGATGCTCAATAAAGCTTACTTCCTTCCCTCCCTTGTCAGACTTCCAGTGGTAACCTGACTCCATTGCTGAGCTTCTGGTCTACAGGAATCGCTGACATCTCTGTGCTCCTCCTGATGGCAGGGGGCAGATCTGACATTCTCCTTTGGAGGGCTCTGCCCAGGCCCCATCAGGACCCATGGTGGTGTGGATCCTGGCCTGGTTCTCCCATGAGCCGTGAGGCCCAAAGTTGTGGGGTGCAGAGCAGGGAGCTCAGGCCCAGGAGAGAAGTGGACATGGGTTCGCACCAGCATGAGGAGGCCTTCAGGGGCTACTGACAGAGCTACTCTAACTCCTGGGCAATGGCCTGTTAGTCACTTGCTGGCTTCATAGTATCAAAACAAAGAATACTAGTGACCAATGCCTGATGAAACCCTTGGGGAGGACTGTACAAAAACAAAGCAGGAAACGATTGGACAAGAATAGTTATGAGTAAAGGGAAGTAAGAAGTCTGAATGAACCATGACCTGAACCTGGGCTGGTACTCTGTGCAACTCCGCCGAAACTGTGGGCAACACAAAACAGAAGGATATGTACTAAAATTTGTCAGTATCTTCCTCTGGGTGATTCAACTGTGGGTTGTTTTTTACTTTTGTGTTTGACATAAAATTTTCTCCATTGAACGTTTTCTTATTGTGTAATCGGGAAAAAAAAATTAACATACTTTTTAAAGATCACAATCATTTTACTGGGATTATAAGGCTAGGAAGATCATTTTTCCACTTGAGCTGGTAGATTAGGTTCTGTCAAGAACACTGGACCATATATTCATTCAGCAGATCCATTGAAAACATGTCAAGCACTGTCCCAGGCCAAGCTCTGGATTTTGTGATAGGAGGGACATGAACAAGTTGGGAAAGTTTGAGAGAAGGGTCACTGGAGAATTTAAAGTTTTATTGGTTAAGATAAGCCCGGTCAGTGCTACTCACACTCCTAGATGAGCCACATCAGCATAAGCTATTAGAAATGCAAATTCTCAGCCCACACCCCCCAAAAGCACTGAATCAGAATCTCTGGGGCAGGGCTCTGAAATCTGTGTTTTAACAAGCTCTCTAGATGGTTCCGGAGCAAGCTACAGAATCGGAGGAGCCCTGGGCTAGGATGTGCTGCAGTAACAAATAACCCTCACATCTCAATGGCTCATAGTGACAAAGACTGCTTTCTTGCTCACAAAACTTGCCCACCGTGGGCTGGTTGTGCTCTTCTCCAAGACCCGGGCTGGCCCAGCTGGCAACCTCTGTCTGAACATTGCCAGTCCTCAAGGCAGAGGGAGACGAGAACATGGCAAACAATGATCTCAGTCTTAAAGCTTCAGCTCAGCCCTGTCTTTGCTCACATTTCATTGGCCGAAACAAGATGTGACCAAGTCTGCCATCAATGGAGTTGGGAAATAGGAATTTTTCCCAGGAAAGGGCAAGGAACTTCTTTAAAAGCTTTTTATTTTGAGATCATTGTAGATGCACATGCATTGTAAGAAATAATACAAAAGAGAGCCTGTGTACCCTTCCTGCAGTTTCCCTCAGTGGTAACATCCTGCACAACCATCTGAACCACAACCAGGTAATTGACACTGAGACCATCCACCAGCCTTATTCAGATGTCACCAATTTTACATGCTCTCGTTTGTGTTTATGTGTGTATTTACTTCTATGCAATTTTATCACACAACAAATATTTTTGAAGATTACTCCAGTCAACTCCACCAGGCAAAGAGTTAGGACAGTTTAACTAGGAAGGTAAGGCAGATGATCTCTCTGCTTAATAGGATTCCTATCTTTGAAAAAGTAGTCTATGGAGAATAATGGGACTAACCCAGAGAAAACGAGAGGTTTTTAATCTGTCCTGAGGAGTCTGTAAATGCAGTAGACATCTGTAGATTTGGCGTCCCAGCAGCCATGCCCCCTTCTGGTGAACTTGTATTTCGCTTTGGGAAACCATCCCTCCCCCACTCTCAGGCCACACGTGCAGGTGGTTGACCCCATTCTGAGCTCTGAGGGCGGGTACCTGGCTCAGCCCTGGCCTTGCCACATGTTCTAGCCCCCTATCTATCCATGCTGATTCAGGGACGGACACTGTATGGTCAGGCCACTCAAGACAGCTGTTCTCTTGCTGTCCAACCAGTACATCCCCTGCCCAACCAATGCCTGCTTCACCTACACCCTACTCACATGACTGACCTTCCGATACTTGCCCCAGGCCCCAGCTAGTGATTGTTCTTATCAAAGGGGTGGTGAGGGGCATGCCCCTCTGCTGGCTTCCCTGGTAACTAATGAGCCCACCTGACATCAGTTCCCCCTGTAACTGGTAACCTCTCCTTCTCCCTGGGAGCAAAGCTTGCCTGCCATGTCCTGCCCGCCGTCCACCACACATGGTAGGGTGTCACACCAGAACCTTGCTCCAGACAGGTAAGCTCCTGCTTCCATTAAACCACTGATGTCTCTGTTCCTGACTCCGGGCTCTTTCTTCAGTCTTGAAGCTGGGCAAAGTATAGGTACTGTAGGCCTGTGAGGTGTAGCCCAACAGACACATAAACCAAGCTGACTGCTGACCCAGGACATTTTACTAAATCTATTGATGAGGACCACCAGATAAAGAATGTCTGGCTGAGAATGAAGTCAACACTAAAAGACAAAAATAAAAGAAAGGAGACCAAGTCCTGTGGCATTGTATGATTATGACCCCCTGGATCTAGCCATGCCTGAAGCTTCACTACTTGTAGACTCTCCAGCTAAATGAGCTAAAGAAATCTAACTTTTTCTTTTCATTGTTGTTTAAACTGGTTTGAATTGGGTTTCCTGACACATGTTCCTAAAGTCTTTGAGTCCCGACTTACCTTATTCTCAGTGCTAGACTTGGTAGCCAAAGGAGGGTGGGGGTAGTTCTCCCCTTCCGGAGGGTTTCAATGAAATAGGTACATGGAGAGGGGCACACACACACATGCATACGTGTGTGTGTGTACATCTGTATTTTCCCCATCTACCTAAGCCCTGTTCAGAAACTACCTAGAAAAGTCAGACAACAAGCCCAAGAAAATGGAATAAACCCTCTTTTCATGCTTTTCTTTCTTGAGTTTCCCCATACCTGTAAGAGAACTTTCAGATCTGAAAAAAATTGTGTAGAGGGACTCTACATTACTGAATGTTTATGATGGTAAGACTGATTTTACTGGGCAAATTTTGAGTCTAGTAACTAGGAAGGCTATAGAGAAGGCTCTAAATGAACACTATTCTCAGGGTTTGGAGATGTTATTTTGCCTCCCAGGGGTTTCCAAACCAGTGTAAGTGTTCACATGATGATGCCGGTAAGGGCCACCAGATTGACGCTTTTTCCTTCTTGAAAGAAAGGTGTGTGGGATCAATAAAATATGCAAATGAAGCCTCAAACTTTGGATCATGTTAGATGCAGGTGTTTTAACTTTCCTTGATGCGGACAAATGCAGCTCTGAGAGTTGCTTTGGGAGTTTTGTTGTGGGTCATTTGCAGAAGGCGGGAAGTTGGGCAGGAATTCGTCAAGGAGGGGGAAGTATTAGCCACCAGCCCACAAAGACCTCTTCTCAAAGTTCAAGGAGGCTGTAAAGTGCCAGAACGTGTCAGCACCAGCCATCCCCAAAATGCACAGATCCTCCCAGGAAACTACTTGAAAAAATGTAAAAAGTGAGCTCTAAATTGTGAACTTACACTTAGTTCGTCTGCTTATTCTAAAGAGCAGCCATTTGGCTGCTATTGTGTTTCTGAAACTCACTGTAAGGAAAGTTTATGCCAATGGAAACTTAACTGTGGCCTGTTTTGAAGCCTTATCCTTTTGTGGGAAATTACAGGTGAGTTTTCTGAGTCCTGTTTTCGATGGTCTGTCACTTCAGCAGGGCCTTTCTCCTCAACTGAGCTGTCAGTGCAGAGGCAGCGGTGCTGGTGCTGTGTGGGGAAGCCCGTGGTCTGAGGACGCCCACGCCCAGCTCAGCTTTGCCACTTAACAGCTGTGTGAAAACTACATGTTGCTTATCCTTTTTTTATTTGCGGTACGCGGGCCTCTCACC
>RJWK010064430.1:0-12322 GCA_004363435.1 Platanista minor
CCAAAGACAACCCTCAGAATGGGAGAAAATATTTGCAAATGAAGCAACTGACAAAGGATTAATCTCCAAAATTTACAAGCAGCTCATGCAGCTCAATAACAAAAAAAACAAACAACCCAATCCAAAAATGGGCAGAAGACCTAAAAAGACATTTCCCCAAAGAAGATATACAGACTGCCAACAAACACATGAAAGAATGCTCAACATCATTAATCATTAGAGAAATGCAAATCAAAACTACAATGAGATATCATCTCACACCGGTCAGAATGGCCATCATCAAAAAATCTAGAAACAGTAAATGCTGGAGTGGCTGTGGAGAAAAGGGAACACTCTTGCACTGCTGGTGGGAATGTGAATTGGTACAGCCACTATGGAGAACAGTATGGGGGTTCCTTAAAAAATTACAAATAGAACTACCATATGACCCAGCAATCCCACTACTGGGCATATACCCTGAGAAAACCATAATTCAAAAAGAGTCATGTACCAAAATGTTCATTGCAGCTCTATTTACAATAGCTGGGACCTGGAAACCACCTAAGTGTCCATCATCGGATGAATGGATAAGGAAGATGTGGCACATATATACAATGGATTATTACTCAGCCATAAAAAGAAACGAAATGGAGATATTTGTAATGAGGTGGATGGACCTAGAGTCTGTCATACAGAGTGAAGTAAGTCAGAAAGAGAAAGACAAATACCGTATGGTAACACATATATGGAATCTAAGAAAAAAAGAAGTGTCGTGAAGGGCCTGGGAGCAGGGCTGGAATAAAGACACAGACCTACTAGAGAATGGACTTGAGGATATGGGGAGGGGGAAGGGTAAGCTGTGATAAAGTGAGAGAGTGGCATGGACGTATGTACACTGCCAAACATAAAATAGATAGCTAGTTGGAAACAGCCGCATAGCACAGGGAGATCAGCTCAGTGCTTTGTGATCCCCTGGATGGGTGTGATGGGGAGGGTGGGAAGGAGGGAGACGCAAGAGGGAGGAGATATGGGAACATATGTGTATGTATAATTGATTCACTTTGTTATAAAGCAGAAACTAACACCATTGTAAAGCAATTATACTCCAATAAAGATGTAAAAAAAAATAAAAAAGAAACATACAAACAAAACACCTGTTCCCATTTAGTTTATTTTTGTTTTTATTTCCATTTCAAAGTGAGAGAGTGACATGGACATATATATACTACCAAACGTAAAATAGATAGCTAGTGGGAAGCAGCCGCATAGCACAGGGAGATCAGCTCGGTGCTTTGTGACCACCTGGATCGGTGGGATAGGGAGGATGGGAGGGAGGGAGACACAAGAGGGAGGAGATATGGGAACATATGTATATGTATAACTGATTCCCTTTGTTATAATGCAGAAACTAACACACCATTGTAAAGCCATTATACTCCAATAAAGATGAAAAAAAGAATATAAAAAAGAATGTAAAAAATAAAAACCTGTACCCATATATTCATAACAGCTTTATTTGTAATAGCCAAACACTGGAAATGAACTTTTGATATACACAACTTGTATGGGGCTTAAGAGCATTACATTGAGTGGAAAAAGCCAGTCACACACTATATGTCAATAGGTAAATGGTTAAACAAACTGATACATCCATGCCATTGAATACTATTCAGCAACCTAAAGTGGTAAACTATTGGTTCATGCAACAACTTGGATGGGTTTCAGGGTCATTATGCTGAATGAAAAAGTCCAATCTTCAAATGAGATATACTGTATGATTCCATTTTTATAATGCTCTGGAAATGACAACATTATAGAAATGAAAAAAAAGATTATTACTGGTTGGTAAGGATTAGGGATGGTGGCAGGGAAAGTGCACAACTACAAAGGGGAAGCATGAGGGAGATCTGTATGGCAATGGAATAGTTCTGTATCCTGTTTGTGGTGGTTACATGAATCTACACATGACAAAATGATGTAAAATGATACACAAGACAGTGCAAAAAATGTCAAATTCCTGGTTACACACACAGAATATAGTATAATGTTGTATTATAATTATGTAAGATTCATCCATTACAGGAAACTGGGTGAACACAAGACCTTCTGAACTATCTTTGCAATAGTCTTTATAATTTCAAAATTAAAAGTTTAAAAATGTGGGCTTCCCTGGTGGCGCAGTGGTTGAGAGTCCGCCTGCCGATGCAGGGGACACGGGTTCATGCCCCGGTCCGGGAAGATCCCACATGCCGCGGAGCAGCTGGGCCCGTGAGCCATGGCCACTGAGCCTGCGCGTCTGGAGCCTGTGCTCCACAACAGGAGAGGCCACAACAGTGAGAGGTCTGCGTATCGCAAAAAAAAAAAAAAAAAGAGGAGTTTAAAAATGTAAGTAAAATCATATCTTTCCTCAGCTCAAAATCCTGCAGTGATTCCTTATCTTACTCAGAGTAAAAGTCCAAATCCTTAGATCCCTTACTTGTTGCCCCAGTCAACTCTCTGACCTCTTCTTCCACTCTCCCTTCATGCGCCCGAGTCAAGCCACACTGACCTCCTTGCTGTTCCTTGAAATTGCCAGGCATACTCCTGCCCTTGCTCTAGCTAGAAATTTATAAACCTCAGTTCTGGGGATTTTTCTTTACTTTTTTATCATTTCTTTCCTTTCTCCTGTTCATTCTGGAATCCCTTTTATTTGGAAATTAGCTCTTCTGGTCTGGACCTCTTGTTTGTTCTCGTTTCTTTCCTAATCCTCTCTCTCTCTCTCTCTCTCTCTCTCTCTCTCTCCCCCTCCCTCCTTCCCTTCCCTGCCCCCCCCATATTAATTAATTATTTGTATTTTCTTCATGGAAGATTTCTTCAAACACATCCAAACCTTCCAAAAAGTTTTTCATTTCTGCTAATGTATTTTTAATTTCCAAGAGCATATTTTCTGTTGTTTGAAAAATTGCGTTCTGTTCTTGTTTCGTGAATATATTATCTTCTGAGAAATGGTTAATAGCTTTAAAAAGAGGTTTCCTCTTACTGCATAGTTTCCTTCAAGTTTCTTCTCATCCCTCTTTATCGTTCATGTTAGAGACCTTACTCAGGAGAATGATAATCTGTTTGAACATGTTCTCTTAACTCCTTGTTCCAATATAGGATTCCTAATCTCAATTATACCTACAGTTCCCCATTCCAGAGACACTGTTTTACCCTCTTCTAAAAGTAATCCTTGAGTCTTTTGCCAGGAAACAGGAGATAAATCACCTGGTTTACAGAATGAGGAGGGGATCTGGAAATCTAAATGCTTCTTAAACAGACTTTCATGCAATCCTTCTGTTTTTAGCCCCACTTTCATTACCACTTCCAGAAGTATCTGAAGTATCCCGAAGACCTTTTCTACGGAAATAAAAAAAGCCAATCTTAAATTCATATGGAATTGCAGGGGACCACAAATAGCTAAAACAATCTTGACAAGAGCAAAGTTGGGATTTTCCTATTTTAAAAGATAAAGCTACAGTAATCAAAATAGTGTGGCACTGGCATAAATATGGATATGTACACCAATGAAATAGAACTGAGAATCCATAAATGTACACCAGTGAAATAGAACTGAGAATCCATGCATATATGGTTAAATGATTTTTTAAACATCTTTACTGGAGAATAATTGCTTTACAATGGTGTGTTAGTTTCTGCTTTAAAACAAAGTGAATCAGTTATACATATACATATGTTCCCATATCTCTTCCCTCTTGCATCTCCCTCCCTCTCACCCTCCTTATCCCACCCCTCTAGGTGGTCACAAAGCACTGAGGTGATCTCCCTGTGCTATGCAGCTGCTTCCCACTAGCTATCTATCTTACGTTTGGTAGTTTATATATGTTCATGTCACTCTCTCACTTTGTCACAGGTTACCCTTCCCCCTCCCCATATCCTCAAGTCCATTCTCTAGCAGGTCTTTGTCATTATTCCCGTTTACCCCTAGGTTCTTCACGACAATTTTTTTTCTTAGATTCCTTATATATGTGTTACCATATGGTATTTGTCTTTCTTTCTGACTTACTTCACTTTGTATGACAGACTCTAGGTCCATCCATCTCACCACAAATAACTCAATTTCGTTTCTTTTTAAGGCTGAGTAATACTCCATTGTATATATGTGCCACATCTTCTTTACCCATTCATCTGATGATGGACACTTTGGTTGCTTCCATCTCCTGGCTATTGTAGTGAGTTGCAGTGAACATTTTGGTGCATGACTCTTTTTGAATTATGGTTTTCTCAGGGTATATTCCCAGTAGTGGGATTGCTGGGTCATATGGTAGTTCTATTTGTAGCTTTTTAAGGAACCTCCATACTCTTCTCCATAGGAGCTGTACCAATTCACATTCCCACCAGCCGTGCAAGAATGTTCCCTTTTCTCCACACCCTCTCCAGCTTTTATTGTTTCTAGATTTTTTGATGATGGCCATTCTGACTGGTGTGAGATGATACCTCATTGTAGTTTTGATTTGCATTTCTCTAATGATTAATGATGTTGAGCATTCTTTCATGTGTTTGTTGGCAATCTGTATATCTCCTTTGGAGAAATGTCTATTTAGGTTTTCTGCCCGTTTTTGGACTGGGTTGTCTGTTTTTTTTTGTTATTGAGCTGCATGAGCTGCTTGTAAATTTTGGAGATTAATCCTTTGTCAGTTGCTTCATTTGCACATATTTTCTCCCATTCTGAGGGTTGTCTTCTGGTCTTGTTTATGGTTTCCTTTGCTGTGCAAAAGCTTTGAAGTTTCATTAGGTCCCATTTATTTATTTTTGTTTTTATTTCCATTTCTCTAGGAGGTGGGTCAAAAAGGATCTTGCTGTGATTTCTGTCATAGAGTGTTCTGCCTATGTTTTCCTCTAAGACTGTAATAGTTTCTGGCCTTACATTTAGGTCTTTAATCCATTTTGAGTTTATTTTTGTGTATGGTGTTAGGGAGTGTTCTAATCTCATACATTTACATGGACCTGTCCAGTTTTCCCAGCCCCACTTATTGAAGAAGCTGTCCTTTCTCCACTGTACGTTTCTGCCTCCGTTATCAAAGATAAGGTGACCATATACGCATGGGTTTTTCTCTGGGCTTTCTATCCTGTTCCATTGATCTATATTTCGGTTTTTGTGCCAGTACCATACTGTCTTGATTAATGTAGCTTTGTAGTATAGTCTGAAGTCACGGAGCCTGATTCCTCCAGCTCCATTTTTCGTTCTCAAGATTGCTTTGACTATTCGGGGTCATTTGTGTTTCCATACATATTGTGAAATTTTTTGTTCTAGTTCTGTGAAAAATTCCAGTGGTACTTTGATAGGGATTGCATTGAATCTGTAGATTGCTTTGGGTAGTAGAGTCATTTTCACAATGTTGATTCTTCCAATACAAGACCATGGTATATCTCTCCATCTATTTGTATCATACTTAATTTCTTTCATCAGTGTCTTATAATTTTCGGCATACGCATCTTTTGTCTCCTTAGGTAGGTTTATTCCTAGATATTTTTTTGCTGTTGTTGCAATGGTAAATGGGAGTGTTTTCTTAATTTCACTTTCAGATTTTTCATCATTAGTGTATAGGAATGCCAGAGATTTCTGTGCATTAATTTTGTATCCTGCTACTTTAGAAATTCATTGATTAGCTCTAGTAGTTTTCTGGTAGCATCTTTAGAATTCTCTATCCGTAGTATCATGTCATCTGCAAACAGTGACAGCTTTACCTCTTCTTTTCTGATTAGGATTCCTTTTATTTCCTTTTCTTCTCTGATTGCTGTGGCTAAAACTTCCAAGACTATGTTGAATAAGAGTGGTGAGAGTGGGCAACCTTGTCTTGTTCCTGATCTTAGTGGAAATAGTTTCAGTTTTTCACCATCGAGGATGATGTTGGCTGTGGGTTTTTCATATATGGCCTTTATTCTGTTGAGGAAAGTTCCCTCTATGCCTATTTTATGTTGGGTTTTTATCATAAATGGCTGATGAATTTTGTCGAAAGCTTTCTCTGCATCTATTAAGATGATCATATGGTTTTTCTCCTTCAATTTGTTAATATGGTGTATTACGTTGATTGATTTGCGTGTATTGAAGAATCCTTGCATTCCTGGAATAAACCCCACTTGATCATGGTGTATGATCCATTTAATGTGCTGTTGGATTCTGTTTGCTAGTATTTTGTTGAGGATTTTTGCATCTATGTTCAACAGTGATATTGGCTTGTAGTTTTCTTTCTTTGTGACTTCTTTGTTTGGTTTTGGTATCAGGGTGATGGTGGCCTCGTAGAATTAGTTTGGGAGAGTTCTTCCCTCTGCTATATTTTGGAAGAGTTTGAGAAGGATAGGTGTTAACTCTTCTCTAAATCTTTGATAGAATTCGCCTATGAAGCCATCTGGTCCTGGGCTTTTGATTGTTGGAAGATTTTTAATCACAGTGTCAGTTTCAGTGCTTGTGATTGGTCTGTTCATATTCTTTATTTTTTCCTGATTCAGTCTTGGCAGTTTGTGCATGTCTAAGAATTTGTCCATTTCTTCCAAGTTGTCCATTTTCTTGGCATCGCGTTGCTTGTAGTAATCTTTCATGATCTTTTGTATTTCTGCAGTGTCAGGTGTCACTTCTCCTTTTTCATTTCTAATTCTATTGATTGGAATATTCATCCCTTTTTTTTGATGAGTCTGGCTAATCGTTTATCAATTTTGTTTATCTTCTCTCAAAGAACCAGCTTTTAGCTTTATTGATCTTTGCTATCGTTTCCTTTATTTCTTTTTAATTTATTTGTGATCTGATCTTTATGATTTCTTTCCTTCTGCTAAATTTGGGGGGTTTTTGTTCTTCTTTCTTTATTTGCTTTAGGTGCAAGGTTAGGTTGTTTATTCGAGATGTTTCCTGTTTCTTAAGGTAGCATTGTATTTCTATAAACTTCCCTCTTAGGACTGCTTTTGCTACATCCCATAGGTTTTGGGTCGTCGTGTCTGCATTGTCATTTGTTTCTAGGTATTTTTTGATTTCCTCTTTGATTTCTTCAGTGATCACTTCATTATTAAGTAGTGTATTGTTTAGCCTCCATGTGTTTGTATTTTTTACAGATCTTTTCCTGTAATTGATCTAGTCTCATAGCGTTGTGGTCAGAAAAGATACTTGATACAATTTAAATTTTCTTAAATTTACCAAAGCTTGATTTGTGGCCCAAGATATGATCTATCCTGAAACATGTTCCATGAGCACTTGAGAAAAATGTGTATTCTGTTGTTTTTGGATGGAATGTCCTATAAATATCAATTAAGTCCATTTTGTTTAATGTATCATTTAAAGCTTGTGTTTCCTTATTTAGTTTCATTGTGGATGATCTGTCCATTGGTGAAAGTGGGGTGTTAAGGTCCCCTAAGATGAACGTGTTACTGTCGATTTCCCCTTTTATGGCTGTTAGTATTTGCCTTATGTATTGAGGTGCTCCTATGTTGGGTGCATAAATATTTACAATTGTTATATCTTATTTTTGTATCAATCCCTTGATCATTATGTAGTGTCCTTCTTTGTCTCTTGTAATAGTCTTTATTTTAAAACCTATTTTGTCTGATATGAGAATTGCTACTCCAGCTTTCTTTTGATTTCCATTTGCATGGAGTATCTTTTTCCATCCCCTCACTTTCAGTCTGTATGTGTCCCCAGGTGTGAAGTAGGTCTCTTGTAGACAGCATATATATGGGTCTTGTTTTTGTATCCATTCAGCCAGTCTGTGTCTTTTGGTGGGAGCATATAATCCGTTTACATTTGGGGTTATTATCGATATGTATGTTCCTATTCCCATTTTCTTAATTGTTTTCGGTTTGTTATTGTAGGTCTTTTCCTTCTCTTGTGTTTCTTGCCTAGAGAAGTTCCTTTAGCATTTGTTGTGAAGCTGGTTTGGTGGTGCTGAACTCTCTCAGATTTTCCTTGTCTGTAAGGTTTTTATTTCTCCATCAAATCTGAATGAGATCCTTGCTGGGTAAAATAATCTTGGTTGTAGTATTTTCTCCTTCATCACTTTAAATATGTCCTGCCACTCCCTTCTGGCTTGAAGAGTTTCTGCTGAAAGTTCAGCTGTTAACCTCATGCAGATTCCCTTGTGCGTTATTTGTTGTTTTTCCCTTGCTGCTTTTAATATGTTTTCTTTATATTTAATTTTTGATAGTTTGGTTCATATGTGTATTGGCCTGTTTCTCCTTGGATTTGTCCTGTATGGGACTCTCTGTGCTTCCTGGACTTATTTAACTATTTCCTTTCCCATATTAGGGAAGTTTTCAACTATAATCTCTTCAAATATTTTCCCAGTCCCTTTCTTTTTCTCTTCTTCTTCTGGGACCCCTATAGTTCAAATGTTGGTGCATTTATTGTTGTCCCAGAAGTCTCTGAGACTGTGTTCAGTTCTTTCATTCTTTTTTCTTTATTCTGCTCTGCAGTAGTTATTTCCACTCTCTTTTCTTCCAGGTCACTTATCCGTTCTTCTGCCTCCATATTCTGCTATTGGTCCCTTCTTGATTATTTTTAATTTCATTTATTGTGTTGTTCGTCGTTCCTTGTTTCCTCTTTAGTTCTGCTAGTTCCTTGGTAAATGTTTCTTACATTTTCTCTATTCTAATTCCAAGATTTTGGATCATCTTTACTATCATTATTCTGAATTCTTTTTCAGGTAGACTGCCTATTTCCTCTTCAGTTGTTAGGTCTGGTGGGTTTTTATCTTGCTCCTTCACCTTCTGTGTGTTTTTCTGTCTTGTCATATTGCTTATCTTACTGTGTTTGGGGTCTCCTTTTTGCAGGCTTTGGGTTCTTAGTTCCCATTGTTTTTGGTGTCTGCCCACAGTGGCTAAGTTTGGTTCAGTGCGTTGTGTATGCTTCCTGGTGGAGGGGATTACTGCCTGTGTTCTGGTGGATGAGGCTGAATCTTGTCTTTCTGGTGGGCACGTCTATGTCTGGTGGTGTGATTTGGGGTGTCTGTGGCCTTATTATGATTTTAGGCAGCATCTCTGCTAATGGATGGGGTTGTGTTCCTGTCTTGCTAGTTGTTTGGCATAGGGTGTACAGCACTGTAGCTTGCTGGTCGTTGAGTGAAGCTATGTGCTGGTGTTGAGATGGAGATCTCTGGGAGGTTTTCGCCATTTGATATTACGTGGTGCTGGGAGGCCTCTTGTGGACCAGTGTCCTGAAGTTGGCTCTCCCACCTCAGAGGCACAGCACTGACCTCTGGCTGAACTGACCTCTGGCTGAAGCACCAAGAGCCTTTCATCCACACGGCTCAGAATAAAAGGGAGAAAAAGTAGAAAGAAAGAAAGAAAGAAGGAAAGAAAGAAAGAAAGAAAGAAAGAAAGAAAGAAAGAAAGAAAGAAATAGTATAAGATAAAGTAAGATACAATAAAATTAAGTTATTAAAATAAAAAGTAATTATTTAAAAAATTTCTTTTAAGTAAAAAACAAACAAACAAACAAACAAAACGGATGGACAGGACCCTAGGACAAATGGGGAAAGCAAAGCTGTACAGACAAGATCTCTCACAGAAGCATACACATACACACTCACAAAAAGAGGCAAAGGGAAAAAATAATATATCTTGCTCTCAAAGTCCACCTCCTCAATTTGGGTTGATTCGTTGTGTATTCAGGTATTCCACAGGTGCAGGATACATCAATTTGATTGTGGAGATTTAATCCGCTGCTCCTGAGGCTGCTGGGAGTAATTTCCCTTACTCTTCTTTGTTCTCACACCTCCCATAGTTCAGCTTTGGATTGGCCCCCCCTCTGTGTGTAGGTCACCGGAGGGCATCTGTTCTTTGCTCTGACAGGCCGGGGTTAAAGGATCAGCTTCTTCGGGGGTTCTGACTCACTCAAGCCGGGGGGAGGGAGGGGCACCTTGTGCAGGGCTAGCCTGTGGTGGCACAGGCGTGCATGACTTTGCACCAGCCTGAGGCATGCCGTGCGTTCTCCTCGGGAAGTTGCCCCGCAGTGGCGGGCTGCACAGCCGCCTGGGAGGGGACGGGTGGAGAGTGACCCGTGCTCGCACACAGGCTTCTTGGTGGCGGCAGCAGCAGCCTTAGCGTCTCAGGCCCGTCTTTGGGGTCCGCTCTGTTAGTCGTGGCTCGCTCCCGTCTCTGAAGCTCCTTTAAGCAGTCCTCTGAATCCCCTCTTCTCGTGCACCAGGAAACAAAGGGGGAAGATAAAGTCTCTTGCCTCTTTGGCAGGTCCAGACTTTTCCCTGGACTCCCTCCTGGCTAGCTGTGGCACCCTAATCCCCTGCAGGCTATGTTCACGCTGCCAACCCCAGTCCTCTCCCTGCGCTCCAACTGAAGCCCGAGCCTCAGCTCCCAGCCCCGCCCTCCCCGCCGGGTGAGCAGACAAACCTCTCGGGCCAGTGAGTGCTGGTTGGCACCGATTCTCTGTGTGGGAATCTCTCCGCTTTGCCCTCCGCACCCCTGTTGCTGCACTCTCCTCAGCAGCTCCGGAGCTTCCCCCTTCCACCACCCACAGTCTCCGCACACGAAAGGGCTTCCTAGTGTGTGGAAACCTTTCCTCCTTCACAACTCCCTCCCACTGGTGCCGGTCCCGTCCCTATCCTTCTGTCTCTGTTTTTTCTTTTGCCTTACCCAGGTACGTGGGGAGTTTCTTGCCTTTTGGGAGGTCTGAGGTCTTCAAGCGTTCAGTGGGTGTTCTGTAGGAGTTGTTCCACGTGTAGATGTATTTCTGATGTGTCTGTGGGAAGGAAGGTGATCTCCGCGTCTTACTCTTCTGCCATCTTCCCTGAACTCTGGTTAATTGATTTTTTTTTAATTTTTTTTTTTGCGGTACGAGGGCCTCTCACTGTTTTGGCCTTTCCTGTTGCGGAGCACAGGCTCCGGACGCATAGGCTCAGCGGCCATGGCACACGGGTCCAGCCGCTCCGTGGCATGTGGGATCTTCCCAGATCGGGGCACGAACCTGTGTCCACTGCATCGGCAGGTGGACTCTCAACCACTGCGCCACCAGGGAAGCCCTGGTTAATTGATTTTTAACAAGAGTTACACAACCAGTAAACTGAAAAAGAATACTCTCTTCAACAAACGGTGCTTGGCTAGCTGTAAATCCACATGCAAAAAGATGAAGCTGGACCTGTATCTCACATCATATACAAAAATTAATTTAAAATGAATCAAAGAACTAAATGTAAGAACTAAAAATATAAGACTATTAGAAGAATACATAGGAGTAAATTTTTATGACCTTGGATTTGGCAATGGATGATTAGGTAGGATGTTAAAGGACAAGCATCAAAATAGAAAAATAGATAAATTGAACTTCAACAAAATTAAAAACTTTTATACATCAAAGGGCACTAGGCCGAACGTGAAAAGACAACCTACGGAATGAGAGAAATTTTTGGCAAATCATATATCTGATAAGGACTTAATATCCAGAATACGTAAAGGACTTTTTACAGTTTAACAACAAAAAGACAATGCAATTGAAATATAGGCTTGAATTGACTTTTCTCCAAAGAAGATATACAAAAGGCCAGTAAGCACATAAAAAGATGTTCAACATCATTAATCATTAGGGTAATAAAAATCCAAACCTCAATGAGATGTCACTTCACACCCACTAGGATAGCTCTAATAATAATTAGTTAGTTAGTTAGTTAGTTAGTTAATTTTTGGGCACTGTGTTGGGTCTTCGTTGCTGCGAGTGGAGGTTACTCTTCGTTGCAGTGCATGGGCTTCTCACTACAGTGGCTTCTCTTGTTGCAGAGCATGGGGTCTAGGCGCGGTGGCTTCAGTAGCTGCAGCACACTGGCTCAGTAGTTGCAGCACACAGGCCCTAGAGCAGGGGGCTTCAGTAGTTGTGGCACATAGGCTCAGTAGTTGTGGCTCATGGGCTCCAGGGCGCAGGCTCAGTAGTTGTGGCACAGAGGGTTAGTTGCTCCCCAGCATGTGGGATCTTCCTGGACCAGGGATCGAACCCATGTCCACTGTATTGGCAGGCATATTCTTAACCACTGTGCCATCTGGGAAGTCCTGTAATAATAATTTTAAGAAACAGAAAGTAACTACTGTTGGCAAGGATATGGAGAAATTGGAACATTGTATATTGCTAATGGGACAGTAAAATGGTGCAGCCACTGTAGAAAATAGTTTGGCAGTTCCTAAAAAAGTTAAACAGAGGGCTTCCCTGGTGGCGCAGTGGTTGAGAGTCCGCCTGCCGATGCAGGGGACACGGGTTCATGCCCCGGTCCAGGAGGATCCCACATGCCGCAGAGTGGCTGGGCCCGTGAGCCATGGCCGCTGAGCCTGTGCTCGGCAACAAGAGAGGCCACAGCAGTGAGAGGCCCGCGTACCGCAAAAAGCA
>RJWK010064431.1:0-12323 GCA_004363435.1 Platanista minor
TACATACACACACACAATTGATACTGGAATTCCAACCAGCACTCATGCAATGGAATACTACTCAGCAGTGAACTGAACGAACTAATAGTTACTCCCATTAACGTGGACAAATCTTACAAAACTAATGTTGAGGGACTTCCCTGGTGGTCCGGTGGTAAAGAATCTGCCTTACAATGCAGGCGACGCAGGTTCAATCCCTGCTCAGGGAGCTAAGATCCCACGTGCCGCGGGGCAACTAAGCCCAGGCGCCACAACTACTGAGCTCGCGTACCTCAACAAGAGAGCCCGTGTGCCGCAAACTACAGAGCCCAAGCGCTCTGGCGCCTGCGTGACTCAACTAGAGAGAGAAAACCCGCACGCATCAACGAAAGATCCCTCATGCCTCAACAAAGATCCCGTTAAGATCCCGCAACTAAGACCCGACACAGTCAAAAATAAATAAAATAAATAATAAATAAATCTTAAAAAAGAAATCATGTTGAGCAGAAGAAACTAGACACAAAATAATACGAGGTATGATTCCATTTATATAATGTACAAGAACAGACAAAACTCAACCATATTGATAGGGAAGCATACGTGTGTAAAATTATTTTTAAAAGAAAGGAAATTATTATCACAAAAGTCAGGATGGGGTGGAGGAGGATGGGGCTCTGAATGGGGAGAGGAAGACAGTGTCTTCTGAACTGCTGGTAAGAATGATTACTGTCTAAGGTGTATATGTTTTATGTACATATCTATGTATGTTATGTTTCACAAGAAGAAAAATTTATATAACATAGATTTTAAATAATTCGTGGCAGACCTAGGGAAATTAGGCAGTAAGCCTAAAGAGGAACTTCGATGGGGAATTTCTTCTTTTAAAACTAGGACGTAGGGCTTCCCTGGTGGCGCAGTGGTTGGGAGTCCGCCTGCCGACGCAGGGGACACAGGTTCGTGCCCCGGTCCGGGAGGATCCCACATGCCGCGGAGCGGCTGGTCCCGTGAGCCACGGCCGCTGAGCCTGCGCGTCCGGAGCCGCCTGTGCTCCGCAACGGGAGAGGCCACAACAGTGAGAGGCCCGCGTACCGCAAAAAAAAAAAAAAAAAAAGATTAAAGCTAGGATGCAGGGACTTCCCTGGTGGTCCAGTGGTTAAGAATCCACCTTCCAATGCAGCGGTCGCCGGTTCGATCCCTGGTCGGGGAGCTAAGATCCCCGCATGCCGAGGGGCAACTAAGCCAGGGCCACACACAACTAGAGAGAAGCCAGCACGCTGCAATGAAGAGCCCGCCCACCGCAATGAAAGATCCCGCATGCCGCAACTGAGGCCCAACGTAGCCATAAAATAATTAATTAATTAATTAATTAAAAATTTTAAAAAATTAAACTAGGATGTAGGGCAAAAGTTCTAAGGAGGAATGGACATGAAGAAATACAGCTGAGCAGTGAGAACGGGCAGGCAGCTGGTGTTGAGGGCTTCAGGTGGCAAGACTTGGGCAGGGGCCAAAAAGAAATCCATCTCCATCCCTCTGGCCTTGAAGAGCCCCCAGGACTTCCCTCAAAGGATCAAATTTTCATGGGAATCTGAAAACAGCTGGGAGGGAGCAGCTGTGGACACACACATCCCACCCCTTTCCTGCAGCCCCCCACGCTCACATCCTCTTTTCAGGGAAGAAGGGATGGGGGTGGGCGCAGGGGCAGTCATTGGGACTCACAGGAGACGTTGACCTGGACGGAGACTTCAGCCCGGCCCACGTCATTCTCCGCCCAGCACGTCACGTTCTTCCTATTGAGGTCACTGCTGACATTGGCCAGAGTCAGTCCCAAGGACGGCAGACTCCCAGATTGCTGGGTCAGAGAAGAAAGGGGGAAAATCAGGAAAAGCTTCAGCTGGCTTGGGATTGGAGGCAGGGCGGCTGGAGCTGATGTCTTTGGGGAGCCCCCCTGGCCCAGATGGAAAAGTGAGGAAGGCTGGGAGGGAGGGGAAAGGAAAAAGGTGTGGGAGAGAATAGAGCAGAGAATGGCCCTCCTTTAGAGCTTGTTTGCAGATTCTCCTGGATCATTTGTTTAATGATCTGAAAAATCTAGAACACAACCAATAACCTCAAAATAGGCACAAAGTACCCCAAGCCATAAAACCACCCATCTAAACAGCTAAATAGATGTCACAAATCCCAAGTACTACATATGCACAACTAATTGGAAAACCAGCTAGCACCTCACCACCTACTCGTTCTTGTTTTACACATAGTTCTAAGAAACTTAAGTCTCAGCCCAAGGAAGATCAGAAACAAAGAGATGGTGCTGGTAACAGGGCAGCAGTTAGAAGCAACGGTAGAATCATGACGACTACCTTTGGCAGATGGAAGAAGAGAGTGAAGTTAGAGAGAAGCTAAGTGACTTGGTTCTGAATCATCATCAAAAGACTGAATCAGATTCAGATTCTCTTCCTAAGACGCCATGGACGTTATATGGCCTTAAGACAATTCTTAATCTTGCTGAACCAAGATTTTCTTATTTCGTAAGCTGAAGAGGTAAACAAAATGATCTTTTGACATTTTATTTTATTTTATTTTTTCATCTTTATTGGAGTATAATTGCTTTACAATGGTGTGTTAGTTTCTGCTTTATAACAAAGTGAATCAGTTATACATATACATATGTTCCCATGTCTCCTCCCTCTTGCGTCTCCCTCCTTCCCACCCTCCCTATCCCACCCCTCTAGGTGGTCACAGAGCACCGAGCTGATCTCCCTGTGCTGTGTGGCTGCTTCTCACTAGCTATCTATTTTACGATTGGTAGTGTATCTATGTCCATGCCCCTCTCTCACTTTGTCTTTTGACATTTTAGAAAGCTATCTTCATAAAATGATGAAAATAGATGAAGTAGTGGACAAATCTGATTTATCTGGAAGTTTTGTAAATGTGGAATCCCCTGAATAAACACCACGAAAGGTGAAGTTTCTCTGGGCTTCCACTGGAATGTGTGAGTTCAAAGATTCCAGAAGGGGCTTCCCTGGTGGCGCAGTGGTTGAGAGTCCACCTGCCGATGCAGGGGACGAGGGTTCGTGCCCCAGTCCGGGAAGATCCCACATGCCGCGGAGCGGCTGGGCCCGTGAGCCATGGCCGCTGAGCCTGCGCGTCCGGAGCCTGTGCTCCGCAACGGGAGAGGCCGCAACAGTGAGAGGCCCGTGTACCGCAAAAAAAAAAAAAAAAAAAGAAGATTCCAGAAGAGCTCTGCAGCCTCTTATGCAAGGCCTGGGTTCCAGCCTCCCCAAGGGGAAGCCCTGCCCTAAGCTTCTCTCGGCTGTCCCACATCTCCTCCACGTCACCCTGGGGTATGGCGCCCCATGAACTCTTCCCTTTGAGCTGCTCTGCCACCCTTCGCACTCCTGAGGGGGACCAGCCTCCCGTCCCCTGCATTTAACCCAATGAGGCTATGGCTTTTCTATAGGAAGTCTCCAGAAAACAGAAGTGGTAGCAAACATGTAAAGCTCCCAAAGAGAAAAGCAAAAACCTGCAACTCCCCAAAACCGAGAGCTTATCAAAGGTCTCTCCACAGATGGTCATGCCCAGCCTCTTGCTTCTGTCTTGTCCCCTTTTGCATTAGTCACTCTCAGTGGCTTTGATCTCTGGGAGAGGAGGAACCACTCAGTGGCTTGTGGTCCCTCCACCATGTCTGGACCCCCTGCTCAGGGGTCCAGTGGTTCCTCCTTCAATATTCTTCCAGGGGCCACCAGCAATTCTGGGGTTGACTCCACTCCCAAAGCGAGGGCCTCCAAACTGAACACCACACCCCTGCTTTCACTGACCCAGCTCCTTCCAGGGACTGGACCCTCTGTGTCCACCCGTGAGGGGCCAGCTTTCTGGATGGGCACAGCCCAACGTCGGCCCCTGCTGACCTTGTCCATGAGGCCTCCTGAGTCAACTACAGCTACTCTCAGCTGCCCGTCGCCAGCCTGAGGACAAAGGGCAAGACCTGGGAAGATGCCCAAAGACCGATCTGGATAAGAGAGGTAGAGGCCAGAGAGTGCCCAGAGGCAAGCAGAGGACATCAGAAGGCCATCATGTCTACCTCCTCAGCTGACAGATAAGAAAACCAAAATGCAGGCAGACCGAGGGATTTTTCCAAAAGTCACTCCAAGAATTAATTAGTGAGAGAGCTGGAACCAGACCTGTGCCTCCTTTGTTAATATGTTCATCACACACTCAAGAGGATGTTGCTTTCAGAATCTCCAGAAAATGACCAAAAGGCCCCCAAGAACTGGCCTGGGTGCAGGACCACAAATATCGCGCCCTGTCCCTGGTTCTCAGTTTCCTTATCTAGAAAGGAGGTGGATGCGAGAGTTGGTCTGTTGGGTTCCCCTGCTCAGCTCCAACATGTGAGGACTCTGTGACCCTCTCTCTCATGGCCAGCACCGTGATCCCAGAGTGGGGACCTAAGTTTTGGCGGATCGGTGGAGCCTGGGGTCCTTGCTGGGCCAGGGCCTGGCCTGAGGGCATGTGCATGCCTGCGGCTGCCCGGCAGCACAAGCCTTAGTCCCAGGGGTCTAAACCATCTCTGTCCATCCCTCACCCTCTATGTGTTTCTTATTTGTTGTCTCTCTTTCCCTGTCTTTGTCTCCTGTGCTCTGTGCAGGCCTCGAATCAGGAGTGGGGCATGGGGGCACGGGCGGTGGAGGGCTTCTCACCATCACCGTGGCTGACTCCTCCAGCTCCGTGAGGATCCAGCCGGCCTGCTCCAGGTCCTGGCCCTCCACCTGGCACTGCAGCAACACGTCGTCCCCCACGTCCACGGAGGCATTGGGCATCTGGACCTTCAGGGTGGGCACACCTGGTGGCCCAGGATGCCCGAGGGGTGTTAGAGCTGGGAGCGGCCTCCGAGCCCCGCCCAAGGGCGGTGCACCTTCTCTCACCCTCCTCAGAGACCCTGCCCCTGCCCCCCAACCTTCAGTTCCCCCCAGCTCTTGCCAATGCCCGTTTCCCAGTCCCTCCTCAGGGCTCACCCCCTGAGCCCTGCCCAATGCCCTCTCCCCAAGCATGGTGCTCTTTCCCAGCCCCTCACAGCACCTCCAGCACGTACCGCAGCTGGTGTTGGACATGAGGGCAAGGGGCCCCTGCCCGGGACACTGCAGCTTCTGTTCCCGCACTCCGCCCAGCCCCTCCTCCTCCCAGCGCTGCAGCCAGAGCAGGGCACAGGTACAGTGCAGGGGGTTCCCCGACAGGACTCTGGTGGGTGTGGGGGACACCAAGAGAGTCAGGGGAAGGGCAGATGTGAAGGAAGGAAGTACTACAGCAAGAGGGAGTGCAGTTAGACAGCTGGGTGGACTGTCCAGAGGTGAAGGAGTGGGGACACGGGAGAAGTTCCTCTCATGGACCCCCCTCACAAGACACTGCTGAAAGAAATAGAATGCTGAAAGTCAAAGACAGCCAGCTGTGGGCTACGTGGAATTCCCTCACCTGGGCTCCCCAGGGTGACAAGCCAGGTGAGGGCTCCAAGTAGGGTGACAAGGAGAGAAGGGCACAGCCTTCTGGGGTGACCCAGAGACCTTAGGCGCCCACCAAACATACATGGACCACTGCCGTCCCACCCATCCCATGAACACTGTGGGCGGATGTGTCCGTGTGCACAAGCCCCGAGAACCATGCCGGCCCCCATTCCCCACAAGCACACACGCAATCAGTTGTCCAGGCCAGCTCTCCACCCCCACCCCCACCCCCCCCCACCCCACCCCCCGACCCCAAATGTGCCCAGGGCAATCACCACCTCAGTGGGTGGGCCTGCAGCTTCTGCTTCGATGGTGGGGGGAGGGGTTCACAAGCATGCATATGGACAGCTAAACACGTGGTCCCCAGAGAGAACACCCCCCCCCTCAAAGTTCCACCTCAAAGTTCCACACAGACACAGCGACACATACCTTCACACAGAGGTTCAAGTGCCCAAGGGTGCACACACACACACACACACACACACACACACACACACACACACACACTTGCTGCTCTCGCCCCTGGAAGTCCCCACACTCACAGTTCCTGTAGGGAGAGGCCCTGGACAGTTTTCCAGGAGAGAGACTCCAGAGCATTGAAGGACAGATCCCTGCGGGAGTTGAGACAGAGCAGACAGACCCTGTGAGCGAGCGACCTCGCTCTGACCCAGTGTGAGGGAGGGGAGGAGCCAGGAGGAAGCTGACATCTGGCTGCCCTGACCCCAGCCCCGGCAACTAGAACTAGCCCGCGAGTCACTGCAGAGCGGGGACTGGCTGGGCTCTCTGAGTCCCGCTTTTCTCCCCGGGACAACAAGGGTTAACCGCACTTAACCCCCTCCCCGGACCCCAGGGAGGCGGGGTGGTCTGAGGGAACAGCCGCTCCTCCTCCCCAAGCCTTGGCCCCAGCTGGCAAAGTGCTGAGGCCCCAGCCGGGGGCAGGGGCTCCATCTGTGCTGCCTGCCCACAGAGCCCAGGACCGGGCCAGAGGAGGAGGGGGAGCACAGGGCCTCCACACTCCCTTGCCCCCTGCTGGACGCCGTGCTGAGGATCTCAGAGTCCTTCCTCGGCTTCCCTCCCCACTCTTCCTTCCTTCCCCTCCTCGGGGACTAACCCTGCACCAGGCTGCCACTCCGGGGACCCTCTGCCTCTGAGGGGCCTGCCCTGACCCCTCCCCTTGCCTAGCTTCTTTCAGTTTGTGGAGGCTGAGATGGAGAGTAGCCACCACAAAGGAATCACAAAGGCTACCCACTTTAGCGCCAGACAGAGCTGAGTGTGCCTCTGTCCTGCCACTTACAGCTGCGTGACCTCGGCCCAGAGACTGAACACGTCTGATTCTCAGAATTCTCATCTATAAAACGGAGATGACACTACCTTTCTCACCAGGTTGATTGCGAAGATTCACTGACCTAAGTATCGTGAGGTGTCACTGAGTATGCATTTTTAACTGAAGCCCTAGTACACAGTCAGTGAGCTTAACATGACCTCATTTTGTCTGTCGTTGTTGCTAAATCACGGGCACACAGAGACTTTAGAGTACCCAGCACAACTCTGAATGACAGGCTCCCACCACACTTCCCACCTCTCCACCTGCCAGTGGTGAGAGGAGCTGAACTCCTACCCTCAGAGGGGCTGCCAGGAACTCCAAGGGTCTCTCCTTTGGAGGTGTCTCCTGCCCACCCCTGGCCCGCCCCCTCCTCTATGGAAGGGGTGGCTGTGACTCCCAGGGGAGTACACCGAGTGGCAGATCTGATCCCCCAGCTCCCAGGCTATCCCAGGGGCCAGGGAGCAGGTGGGAGATAGAGTCCCGGCCAGAACCCGGAGCCCTGTTCCCGATCCTTGCTCCCTTCGGACTGGTGTGTATCTGAGCCCTGGGAAGAAAACTGAGGCAGGCACCTACGAGAAGTGTCCCTGTAGCATGAAGCATGGAAGTGAGACAGCAAGAAGGACCTTCCAGCTGGCAGGGGTGGGAGCTGAGTGCACCGCCATCCCTGAAGTGGATGAGAAGAAGCCCCGGGAGAACGGGAGGAACGACTTCCCTGACCAGGCTGGGGCCTTCCTCAGAACAGTTCCCTGGGGAGGGCCAAGCCCATTAGCCGCCCAAGCCTAGGTGTCTTCTCACCCCCCTCTGCCCAGCCCTGGCCACTCACAGGCGACGGAGACGAGGAGTGAAATGGAAGGCATCTGGCGCCACGAAACGGAGACCAGTCTTCACGATGGTTCTGGGGAGGGTGCCGCAGGATCAGCACCGAGGGTTGTAGCCCCCCTGGGTCACACTCTCTCCCCATGTCAGCCCTCCGGTCCCCCGTGCTGAGCCCTGGACCCCTCCCCACCCTCCTCAAAGCTTTCTCAGACACCCTGGACCCCTGAGACCACTGAGCTCACTGAGCGGCCAGCTCCTCCGTCCTCAGCCTCTCAGGTCCTCCCACGCCCCTCCCAGGCCCCTTGAGCCCTCCCTGACCCTCTGGTCCCCCAGGCCCTGTGTGGAGCCCCTCACAGGTTTCTCAGCTCCCCCAGGCCCCTCAGGTCACTGAGCTTCAGCTGCCACAGATGCTGCTGGTTCTCGATGTAGCTGTGGGGAGAGGGGATGGGAGTCACAGGGGCCCAGGCCCACACTCGAGTTCCCACACCCACCCACCTCCCTCCCTCCCTCCCAATCACATGCGCGTGTGCACACATGCACCCAGTCACACAAAAACCTGTTTACATACACGCGTACACATGCGCAGGCATGCCCACACACATGCATCCTCATATGCGTGGAGACCCACCACCTCACACACCCCTACCGTCCCACGCATGCATCCTCACGCCACCACACATGCACACTCTCACACACTCAAACGTGCACACACACAGATGTGTAAACATATGCACAGAGACACATCTCCTCACACACGTCCACACATGCATGCATGAACCCACAGGTGTGCCCGTGTGCATGCGCACGCTCTCCCACGGGGACAAACGTAGCAGCATAACTCTCATGCGCACACACACACGCACACACACACGTGAGAACGTGTGGGCATACTGACACTCATAAACACACACAAGTCCATTTCCAGCTTGGCGTTCTGCTTTTAAACACAGAGCTTCTCCCGCACACGCTCAACAGTAGGGGGTCACGCTGAATCGCTTGCTTCCACAAAGGGCCTATGCTCATCCCTGCCACTGCCCCACCCAGCACAAAGGAAGCCCTGTGGCCATGTAAATGTGCGCTCCCAAACACACCGCTCAGGGGTCACCATCTGGGCTCACCCACACTGCTGTGCACGCGCACACGCGCAGACACACATGCACACACCCCACCCTCTCCCCCTCAAAGCTGGCCCCTCCCCACACTCAAGAAGCAACCCCTCCATCGCCCCCCACCATCTTTCAGCAAAGCGAGTGACAGGCATAGAGGCTGTCAGTCAGGGACCCCTTGAGCCCCTCCCTGCCCCAGGAGGGACCTAGGGAGGAGGAGAGGGGCAATGAGAGGAGGGAGTCAGAGTTGGGGACAGTGGAGAGGCACCGAGTGGCTGTGTTTCACAGTGAGAGGGCAATGGGAAGGCTCAGGGTGGGGAGCAAGGTGCAGAAAAACAAAGAGATAGCGAAACAGGGACACCTAGGAGCAAGGACTGACAGGAGGAGGCTGGCAGAGAGACAGAGACAGAGACAGACAAGGAGAGAGACAGATAAGAAAAGGGAGACAGAGGGACAGATAGATAAGCACAGAGAGCCAGAGAAAGCAAGATGGGAAGAAGAGAAAGAAAGACGTAAAAGCAGGCATGCAGGGCTGGGGGATTTCTGACGCCCCAGGCCCTGTCCAGCTTCTGGATCTGGAACGCCGGGGAGTTCCTGAGAAGTCAGCCGCCCTGCAGCGGCACGTCAGGCCCGCCCCCGACACACACAGGGGCCCCTGACTCACTGCCTGTGCTCAGAACTCTCCCCCTCTACCCTGTACTTTCCTCAATTGTGGGAACCAGGACCAGCCTGAATGACTTCCTCCCCACCAGCCCTTCCCCGACTTGGCCCCTGCAGGACCGCCAGGCATCAGGTCCTCCATCCCCTGAGGTCTAGGGAGTAAAACTCCAGTGACTCTGAGAGAGAGTAGGTCCCTGTCCTGCCAACCCCCCACCAGCCCCTGCCCAAAGGACCTAGAGCTACAGGGACCCCGGGAGGGGGTGAGAACGTAGTGTGGCCGGGTGTGTGCAAACTGTCAGGCAGCGTGCTCAAAGCTGCCTCACTCGTTTGGATTCATAATCAATCTGTCTATTCGAGTCCATTATCTCCTAGTTAGCTCTGCGTGTGAGGGAGGAGGAGGGGACCTTGCAGGCGGAGGCAGGGGTTAGACCGCCGCCCCACCCAGAGGGACAGCTCAGCTCACCACCCTGCATGCCTCCCACCCCACCCCCAGCCCCAACCTATCCACACTTCCCACCACCCCCTCCCCCAGCTGGACCTACTAGGGGCTTGGAAGGGAATCAGGAAAAGAGAGCACTGATGGGGAACATTCAGGAGCCTGGACCCTGCTTCGAAGGCCCAGAGTGATGAATGGACCGGACTGGGGGTGGCAGTCTGGACCTCAGGCCCCCTCCCATCATGCAGAAACCTAGGTCCAGACCAAGACAAGGCCATCTTGCCTCCTCATCTCCCTAGGGCCATTAGGGAGAGAGATCAAGTACCTTCCTGTTAATTACCACAAGATACCCAAGTAACTCAGTGCCAATTATCGCAGGCTACTCAAGTCACTTCCAGACATCGATGGCCCCTGCCTCAGACACCTTCCAGCCTGTCATACATGAGGCCAGGGTTCCTTGCCCATTCGCTAACCCCAGGCCACAGGAGGAGAGTATTCTAACAGTTCCTTTTTCTTCTAGAAGTCTTGCCGGCCCCGCCAGCCACGTAGAATACTCAAGTATTTTCCAGCCACCACCATGCGATGCTTGAGTACCTCTAGGCCAATAAGTACAGAATACTCCCATAGGTTTCACCCACTGCTAAAAAGTACTTGAGTATTTTGTAACCAATTACTGCAGGATGTCAGAGTACTGCAAATGCTGGAGATTCCTCTTAGTTTCCGGTCCCGAAGGGAGGAGGGCGTCTCAGCAAGGCCCCTGACTCCCTGCCCAAAGTAGGGAGACAAGGGTGGTGAGAGAGATGGGGCGGGGAGAGGGAAGCCAGGTGGGGCTCTCATTTCCCACATCCAAATCAGGAGGTGGTGTGGACAAGAGATGGTGGAAGTGGGAAGAAGAGAGCTCAACCACCCAAGCTATGGCTCCTCAGCACCTCCCACCTATTCCAGTTCAATTCCCAATTCCAGAGAGAATTGGTGCTGCCTGGTCATGACAAGGAAGGGGGAGGGGGCTGATTTCTCCCTGGAAAAGGGAAATGGTGAGGATGCCAAACTGGGGCGGGGGCGGGGATGTCTCTGCAGATAACCACCCCCTGCATAGGGCAGAGGGTGGACTCCTGGCTGAGCTCCAGAAAGCGGTTTCTAGAAGGCTGGCCTCTCTCCGATCTGGTCCACAGAAAGCCCCCTTTCCCCTCCTCGAAGCTGGCACCGCAGCTGCCCTGAGCCCAACTTCCAGGCAGTAACTGCGGAGGCTGCCAGGGCAGCGGAGGAAAGCCGAGGCACAGCCGCGGGCTGCACGGTATCAGCCTCCCGCCGCGCCCGCCCCTCCTGATCCAGCAAGCAAGCAGCGAGCCCGTGCCCACGGGGCACTGCTATGCCCGCCTGTCCCTGCGCCCCCTCGCCCGTCAGACACTCACAGCTCCGTCAGGTTCTCGGCGCCTGGCAGGTGGCGGAGGCTATCCAGGGCCCCAGGCCGGGTGCAGCGCAGCCCCGAAAGGCCGTGAGGGCAGCAGACATCGGGGCAGGGTGCAGCGCCCGCAGAAGCCAGCATCAGCCAGGCCAGCAGGCTGCTCGGCCCCGTAGCCCGGCGGTGCCCGCCGAGTTGCCCGCGCCGTCCGCCTCGCAGCATCGCGGCGGCGCCCGCCTCGCCCCGGCCGGGCAGCCGTCTGTGCGCTTCCAGCAGCGGCTGCCTGGCTTCCCGCGACATGTGCGCTGGGCAGTGTTAAAGACCCAGCCGCCAGGAAAGGGCGGAGCCAGCGGCCCCCGCCCGGCCTCGCTCCGCCCCCTCTGACTCCAACCCCCTCCCCCTCCTCTTCTAAGTCCCCAACTCTGCTCCCATCCTGGCAGCCTACTCCCCCAAGATCCCCCCAGCTCCAGGAGACGCGGAAGGACGGCCGCAGAACTCCTCGGAGGTGTCGGCTGGGAGTAGGGGAACTGGGAAGTTGATACATTATTTCTCCCAGCCTAAAGAAGCTGTATTTAGCGGGGAGGGAAGATGACTGAGCTTTGGGAAAGCTTGCCGTCCAGGTCATCCCCCGGCCTCAGATCTCACTCCGCACGGGGCGCGTACCTGAGGGACTGTGCGTGTCACTTGGGATAAATTAGGTGAAACACTCTCTAACGCCTAGAAAGAAATGGGAAGGGACCCCCAGAAGACCAAACGCAGGACCTGGGGAAGGAAAACAGAAGACACGGAAAGGGAAGGTGTCGCCCCCAAACAGCCGGAGAATGGAGACCCGGGAGCCGAGACGCCGATTTCCAGGAGAGGCCACAGGGTGGCGCTGGAAGCCCGCGCGCAAAGGTGTGAGCTCCGCCGAGGTTGGGGGGGTGGGGGCGCAGTCTGCAGCCCCCATTGCGCGGCGCCTGGCGACCCAGCGTCAGCCTCTGACCCGGGCCAGCCGGCACTGGCCCCCAGGCTGGGCAGGGCCAAGCTGGGCTGGGCTGGCATCGATCGCCGTTCTGACAAGAGCATCGATTTCTGCGCGGAGAAATTAAATAGCTCTCTTAGCTCCTCGGAC
>RJWK010064432.1:0-12320 GCA_004363435.1 Platanista minor
CATCTCAAGGCGCTAGCTTAAGGATGAAGAAGGAAAATAAGGGTTAAAAATCCATCAAACTGGATGCTATACACAGAGCATCCTAAAGATGCTACCAGAAAACTACTAGAGCTAATCAGTGAATTTGGTAAAGTAGCAGGATACAAAATTAATGCACAGAAATCTCTTGCGTTCCTATGCACTAATGATGAAACATCTCTGAAAGTGAAATTAAGAAAACACTCCCATTTACCACTGCAACAGAAAGAATAAAAGATCTAGGAATAAACCTACCTAAGGAGACAAAAGACCAGTATGCAGAAAATTATTAGACACTGATGAAAGAAATTAAAGATGATACAAAGAGATGGAGGGATACGCCATGTTCTTGAACTGGAAGAATCATCAACATTGCGAAAATGACTCTACTACCCAAAACAATCTACAGAGTCAATGCAATCCCTATCAAACTACCACCGGCGTTTTTCACAGAACTAGAACAAAAAAATTCCACAATTTGTATGGAAACACAAAAGACCCCGAATAGCCAAAGCAATCTTGAGAAAGAAAGGCGGAGCTGGAGGAACCAGGCTCCCGGCCTTCGGACTATACTACAAAGCTACAGTAATCAGGACAGTATGGTACTGGCACAAAAACAGAAGTATAGATCAATGGAACAGGATAGAAAGCCCAGAGATAAACCCACACACATATGGTCACCTTATTTTTGATGAAGGAGGCAAGAATATGCAGTGGAGAAAAGACAGCCTCTTCAATAAGTGGTGCTGGGAAAACTGGACAGGTACGTGTAAAAGTATGAAATTAGAACACTCCCTAACACCATACACAAAAATAAACTCAAAATGGATTAAAGACCTAAATGTAAGGCCAGACACTATCAAACTCTTAGAGGAACTCATAGGCAGAACACTCTATGACATAAATCACAGCAAGATCCTTTTGGACCCACCTCCTAGAGAAATGGAAATAAAAACAAAAATAAACAGATGGGACCTAATGAAACTTCAAAGCTTTTGCACAGCAAAGGAAACCATAAACAAGACCAAAAGACAACCTTCAGAATGGGAGAAAATATTTGCAGGTGAAGCAACTGACAAAGGATTAATCTCCAAAATTTACAAGCAGCTCATGCAGCTCAATATCAAAAACCAAACAACCCAATCCAAAAATGGGCAGAAGACCTAGACATTTCTCTCCAAAGAAGATATACAGATTGCCAACAAACACATGAACGAATGCTCAACATCATTAACCATTAGAGAAATGCAAATCAAAACTACGATGAGATAGTATCTCACACCGGTGAGAATGGCCATCATCAAAAAATCTACAAACAATAAATGCTGGAGAGGGTGTGGGAGAGCAGGGAATCCTCCTGCACTGTTGGTGGGAATGTAAATTAATACAGCCACCATGGAGAACAGTATGGAGGTTCCTTAAAAAACTAAAAATAGAACTACCATACGACCCAGCAATCCCACTATTGGGCATATACCCTGAGAAAACCATAATTCAAAAGGAGTCATGTACCAAAATGTTCATTGCAGCTCTATTTACAAGAGCCAGGACATGGAAGCAACCAAAGTGTCCATCGACAGATGAATGGATAAAGAAGATGTGGCACATATATACAACAGAATATTACTCAGCCATAAAAAGAAACGAAATTGAGTTATCTGTAGTGAGGTGGATGGACCTGGTGTCTGTCATACAGAGTGAAGTAAGTCAGAAAGAGAAAAACACATACTATTATGCTAACACATATATATGGAATCTAAAAAAAAGGTCCTGAAGAACCTATGGGGAAGACGGGAATAAAGACACAGACCTACTAGAGAATGGACTTGAGGACATGGGGAGGGGGAAGGGTAAGCTGAGACGAAGTGAGAGAGCGGCATGGACATATATACACTACCAAACGTAAAATAGCTAGCTAGTGGGAAGCAGTCGCACACACACACACACACACAGACACACACACACACACCCCAGCATGTCCTACGCAGCAGTGTGTGGCATCAAATCCGTGTAGGAGCTTAAGCCAAACACGTGGCAGCACATTTAATTCCATTTCCCGTAAACCCCCAAGCTCATCACACACCACCATTCAGGGGATTCTGTCTCTGCTGGGTCTCTCCCATCCACTCCTATCTCAACCGGGTGAGGCCCCCATCACCTCTCACTGCCAGCTTCAGCCCCCACTCTGATTCTGTCTCAGTGATGCAGCAAGGGTAATAAGCTTTCTGAAACGCCAGCTTCATCCTCTCACACCAGCGCTTAAACTTTGGGACTCTCTCTCCACTGCCCTCGGCACAAGGTCAAAATGGACTTTCCAGCATTGGGTCTCTGTTTCCAATTCCCTCTTCTCTCCCCAGCTCTGCCCTAAAGCACTCCTCCTCTCTGGGCTACCTTCTTCTTTCCCTGACCACCCCAAGTCCACACAGTGCAACCCTCTGTGTGCTTAGGGCAACCCATATCCTCAGCATTGCCCTTGAACCTTCTGCTGTGATGACCCAATTTCTCATCTAAAGCTCCCCTGACAGGAGAACCAATGTTCCCTAAGGGAAAAGAGAGGGTCCTACTGATTTCCGTACTCCCAGTACGCAGCATAGTGCCTGGCCTGTAGTATATGCTCAGTTAAACTGCTGCATAATGAGGAGCATTCAGCATTTTGAGGAGTCCCAGGAATCGAAACGATGATACCTCCCATCAGGATTAAAAAAAAAGGAACAGGATTATCCATGCCTCAGTTTCTGCATCTGCAAAGTGGAGACAGATTCCAGAAGCTGGTGGACAGGAAGGAAGTACCTCAAAGCAAGCTCTGCAGAGGCCTCCATTGATAAGTGTTCTCTTTCCCTATGGTTAGCTTGCTGATTTCCCTATCAGGGTGTATCCATCCAGAAGGCTTCCGGGTGACAGGCTCTGCCACAGAGATCCTATCTCCTGCCAACTGAACTTCAAAAGCATCTTTATCGGGAGGACCCACCTCAAGGAAGGTCAATTCCTAACTTCTCTGGGCAATCCTTTTATTCTGGGCCTGCCAGGCACACCCAACTCAGCCTTATCTTCCAAGTCCCCAAACTGCTGTCCTTCCAGGAAGGGTGTCTCTTATCTGCAGACCCCCAGAGGAGAGAGACCAGGGAAGAAAATGGAAGGGAGCCGCCCCCGAGGCCCGACCCTGGTTTCCCGCGGCAGGCCTGCCACGCCAGCTGCGTGACCTGCATCAGCCTATCTCTCAGGGACTCGTTATTCCCTGTTTTCTCCTTTGGATAAGAAAGGGGGTGGGTTCAAGGCCCCTCCAACTCGGAAACTGCATTAACAATCATTTCAGGGGCCAGGCCGGACAGGCAGGACTGATGTCGTGACTGTCTCTGTTAATCCCTTCCAGCAAAAGAGGGGAAATGTTAGGCAGAAGGAAATCAGGGATTTTTCCAGGAATTCTGTTATCCTGGGCTGCTGCGGATGACAGCATCCCCATGTGCAGGACAGCCCTTCCAAGGCTCACTTGCTGCATCCGGGAAAGACCAGGGCAAGGACAGACACACCAGAGAAAGCCAGCATTAGGGACAGTTAACAGTAATGAATGCCAACTCCCTGCTCCCAGAATTCCTGAGTTCGGCCCAGTAAGAATTCTGCAGGGGCTGCTGCATGTTGGCCTCGGGGCAGCAGGGAAGGGCTGATCGCCTGGGAGAGAAGCAGGAATGTAGACTCCTGAGGGATGTAGGCTCCTGAGGGGCCAGCTGACCTGGCTCCTAACTCCCTCTTTCCCGTCTGGCTTGTTCTCAGCCTCCTGGAACCTCAGACGCTGAGCAGCTTGACGGAGAATGTCTGTAGCATCCTAAAGCGGCGCCTGGCATGCAACAGATGTCGCCTTCCTGTGTCCTCTCCTTAAGGAGGAAGAGCTCCTTTGGGTGCAGGTACTGGGTCTTATAACGTCTGTTATCTCCAGAATCGAGTGATACTTGGAAGACGGCAGTTGCTTAATAAGTGCTCAGTAAACGCACGAATAAGATGACAACATAGACACGAAGCCGTCTGAGGAAGGATGTAAAACGCACTCAGTGGCTGAGCGCTCAGCAGACGCCCCCATCCTCTCCTGCCTTTCCTCCCGTACAGCCTCAGAGGTGCCAGCCCTCCCCGCTCCACTGAATACTTAGCCGTCAGAGCCAGTGCAGGGCAGCGGCAAAAATGTAAGGACCCAGGCCAACCGCCGGGCTCCATCCTTCGTCCAGCCGATTACAAGCTGTGTGACCAGAGACAACTCCCTGAGCCCTCAAGGTCCCCATTTCGATAGTACCTCCTTCATAGGGAGCTAACGAGGACCCCGTGAGTCAATACATGCAACGCGCTTAGAACTGGCCCTGGCACAAGGGGGCCCGTGCCTGTACCTACATAGTCATGATTCCTACTACTATTATTCAATGAGGTAGCAGGTAGTCACAGTTCGGGAGTCACTGAGCAATGGAAGGCACACAACCCTAATCCTAGGTCACGGAGGTCAAGACACACTTGAACTTTAAACTTGGAATCCTAAATCCTTGGGTCATATCCTGGCTTTCCCATGCAGCCTCTGGGCCTCAGTTTCCTCATCCGGAAAACAGATCTATAAACCTGCTCTGCCTTCCCCAAAGGGAGGATCAAATAAAACAGACAGCATAAAGCTTTCTAAGGTGGGTACCGAAGGTGCTAAGTAATTATACTTATTTAAATGAAAGAATTACAGCCTCGCTCACACTTAGACCAATTGGCCAACGAACCACCCTGTCCGTTCCTGTTTGATGCCTCGCCCATCCGCCGAGCCCCCAACCCTAGTCATTCCCATTTGTCACGACACCCCTTCTGTAAGCTGCAGTCTGCTCTGATCGCTCAGCTGGGCTTCCGGCGCCAGGGAATTAGAAACCGCAGCCAAGACCTGAGAACGGGTGCGCCTGTGGATGGCACAGCTGCTCCGACCCCGGGGCCTCGCCTAACAGGACAAGGAGCTGCAGGGAACCTGGGAACGACAGCCCGCACCCCGCTGTCTCGGTCCTGCCTTTGACACTGCCTGCCTGTGGACGATTTTGGGGATCACAGCAGCATCAACTGCACAACGCATGCTACCACCCCTGGAACAAGACAAGCTCAGGTCTAACTGCGGACCAGAGCACGGGCAGTGAAGCCAGGCTGCCTGGGGTCGACTCCCCTGCTGCTGCTACCGTGTAAGTGCTGTGTGGCCTTGCACAAATGCATCAGCCTCTCTGGGGCTCTGTTTCCCTAGCTATAAAATGGGGTTGCTAAATAGCACCGTCCTCTGAGGGCCGTTGTGAAAACTGGTCCATTTCTGGACAGTGCTGGCATTCAGGAAGGCAGCAGCCCCGCGACTGTGGTTGATGAGCTACACGCACACTTAGATGAAGATGAGAGATGTGAGAAGGCGTCTGTGGCAAAGGTAGTAAACATGGAAGAAAGAAGAGCATCAAAGCTTGCTATGCCCTGTGTCTTCATTCTCCAGGCGTCGGGCTCTGGAAAGGGAGCAGTGGTGGATTCTGGAAAGACGCAGCTGAGAAGCCAGACAGAGCAGAGGGGAGGAAGGAGGCGGGGGAGAGAAGACAAATTCACAGGCATGCGCCGTAGGAGCCGCTCCCAACGTTCCCCCCCGCTAGAAAAATATGACAGCGCATACTTATCCCTCTTCTATAGATGAGGCTCAGAGTGGCCGGACATCTGGCCCGAAGCACCCAGAAGACTGGGGAAGTGAACCGAGTGAGCGCGAGGCATTCTCTCCCACGATGGAGCAGGGAGGGAGGCAGCTGCAAAAGCTCTTTGAAAAGCATTAAAACACCATGCAAGGGAATTAATTCCCGGGCGGTCTAGTGGTTAGGACTCGGTGCTTTCACTGCCAGGGCCCGGGTTCCATCCCCTAGTTGGGGAACTAAAATCCCTCTAGCTGTGTGGCACGACCAAAAAAACCCAACAACGACAACAACAACAAAAAACACCATGCAAGCTAGGCTGGTATTGCTGGTTAATTTCTACAGAAAGGAGTAAAAACTAATAATAATAGTGATGACGATAATAACAATAGTGCCCACCATGAAAGAGCGAAGCCTATGAAATGACAATTCTTTTTTTTTTTCCAAAGTCAAATCTATTTTTTTTTTTAATTGAAGGAGAGTTGATTTACAATGTTGTGTTCGTTTCAGGTGTACAGCAAACTGATTCAGTTATATACATATATACATGTATATATATTTCAGATTTTTTTTCCATTATAGGTTATTACAAGATCCTAAATACAGTTCCCTGTGCTCTACAGTAAATCCTGTGGCTTATCCATTTTATATATATATATATATATATAGTAGTGTGCATCTGTTAATCCCAAACCCCTAATTTTTCCCTTCCCCCCACCCCCTTCCCCCTCTGGTAACCATAAGTTTGTTTCCCCTGTCTGTGAGTCTGTTTCTGTTTTGTAAATGAATTCATTGGTATTATTTTTCTAGATTCCACATATAAGTGATATTACATAATGTTTGTCTTTCTCTGTCTGACTCACTTCACTTAGTATGATAATCTCTAGGTCTATTCATGCAGCTGCAAATGTCAATATTTCTTTCTTTTTTTTGGCTGAGTAATATTTCATTGTGCATGTATCTCACATCTTCTTAAACCGTCTGTCTGCTGATGGGCACTTGGGTTGTTTCCATGTCTTGGCTATTGTAAATAGTGCTGCTATGAACACTGGAGTGCATGCATCTTTCTGAATTAGAGTTGAACTGACTATTCTTTTAAAAAGCCAACTGAATACACAAGAAGGAGCCTCTACAAAAAGGGGGGTTCTAGCTTAAGTTCAAAGCAGACCCTGTCTTCCTTCTTTTGCAGAGCAATATGGGACTTAATGAAAACAAATTAAACTTATGGGCTGTGGCAGAGAAGATGGGAAAGAGGCAGGCGGGCTTTCCCCTGCAGTAGCTCCCTGCCTGTCCCTGCACAGTCTGGAAAGACAGACCAGGCTCTGTCCAGAGCCAAACACTGTAGCCTGCCGCTCCCACTGTGCCAACCAAGAAACAGCCTTTGATGGCGTTGGACAGAGGAGGGGCAGCTCATTTGTGGCCACAGCTACTGCCCCAGGGCGACCAGCCTGGCTCAGCAATGGCCCTCCCTGGGGGACAAGTACTAGGGCTGAGCCTGGAGCAGCTGAGTTCTGAGGCCAAAGCCGGGGCTCTCCCCGCTTGAACATGGGTCCTTAGACATCCCTCTCTCATTCCATTTTAACTGTACTGCAATTGCTGACTCACTTGTCCACAACCGGAGCTCCTCCAAGACACGGTCCCAGGCAACCTCTGTCAAGAGGTGGCACAGTGCTGTGGTGTAAGTTCACAGCTATGGAGCCCAACTACCTAGGTTGAAATCCAGCTCTCGCATCAACTAAGGAGGTACCTTGGGCAAGTTACCAAGCCTCTTTGAGCTTGGATTTTCATCTGCAAAATAGTAACAATGATTTAACACAGACTCGTGCGCAATTCCCAAATCTAAGAAGCTCTCAAGAGCAACGTTTTATGGTAATTTTTGAACCTTGAACTAACATGAGGCTACTTACTGATTTTATTTTTTCCACTTAATATGAAAATTAATATGTTTAGCTATAGAACTCTTAGGTTGGTTGACGGCATTGCCCCAGATACATGGTGTATTAATTAGTCTTCTAGGGCTGCCGTAACAAGACACCACGGACTGGGGGCTTTAACAACAGAAACTTATTTTTCTCACAGTCCAGGAGGCTGGAAGTCCAAGGTCAAGGGGTTGGCAGGGTGGGTTTCTCCTGGGGCCTCTCTCCGTAGCTTGCATACGGACACCTCCTCACTGTGTCCTCACACGGTCCTTCCTGTGTGTGCACATCCCTGGTGTTTCTTTGTGCGCCCAAACTTCCTCATGAGGACACAGACAGATTGGATTAGGGCCCACCCTAACGGCCTCATTTTAACTTAATTACTTCTTTAAAGGCCCTCCCTCCAAATACAGTCACATCTGGAGCACTGGGGTGTAGGGCTTCAACAGATAAATGGCAGATAATGGGTGCGAGACACAGTTCAGCCCATAGTGCATGGCATGCCATATATGCCCTGTACTGCCCTTCTCAAATCTCAAAACATCACAAGCTCAGACACACCGCCCACCCGACACGATCTGAATGAGAGATGGAGAACTCGGAGACCATGTCCGTGGGGTTGTGCCGCGGCGGTCTGCTGGCCCAGGCCACGCGTGCCACGCTGCCCACCGGGAGGGGCTCTGTGGGGCCTGAGAGCACAACATATGTACAAGTGGCTGCACACTAAGTCTAAGTCACAATGAACACACAACCACAACCAGATATTAGCTCATCGAAAACGTCTCTGCCACTTACAGTACAGGCATTGCCAGGCCTCTCTCGCCTCTAAGAATGATTCTCTAAGAATATTCTGAGGCCCACAAGGAAGGCTAAGAGTGACAGAGGGTCAGCTTGACCTCCCTGGAAAATCTTCTCCTGGGTCCTTGCCAAAGGCATGACAAAAGACCATGATTCTGTTTCCACACTTGCACATGTTTGTGGTCTATTTGCTAGTAACTAAGAGTTATTCAGGATTATTAATATTTGAAATTTGGTGGGTCTTTTCTCCAAAGCCCTGCAGCCAACTCCCTTGGCCAAGCTTTGCCTTTATCTATGCATCTTCTGTAGTTAGAATTCCACTGGGAAGGAGAAAGAGTGGGCCAGGTGGCTTTTGACCACCTATCCAAGCTGAGCTATTGTCCAAAAAAGAGAGGAGGTGGGGGGGGAGAGAGAGAGAATTCCAGCCATCTAAGAAATCCACACAGAAATGGTCTCACAGCGTCAGGATAGGGGAATGTTTCATCCCTGAAGTCAGACAATCTGTGTTTCAGCCCCAGTTTTGCAACTCTGAGCTAGCTCTGGCTTCCTTATCTGTAAAATGGGAGCAAATTACCTGCTCAACCTATGGTGAGTTTGGGAACAATGTGGCCAGTGCTGTTCCTGACAAACCAAACACCAGAACACTGTCTGCAAAACTGGTTGGCATATACGAAACACATAACAAATGTTGGTTATTGTTAACTGTTCCTCCACCCATCTCCACAGCCACCCTCTGATAAAGGTATTTTTCACAAAGAGCCTGATTTCTGCAGATGGAGACAGCAGAGGTGGGGTAGGGTCAGGTTCCCAGGGCAAGTCACAGCCTGGTGTCTCCAACCTCAAGGTCCACCTGTCCATCCATTTCATGCAAAGAGTCAAGCAAAGGCGTTCCTCTTCGGGGGTGGTGGGGTGCAGTGGGGTGACCTCCTAGCAGATCAGGGCCAGATTCCAGGAGGGCCCTTCTCCTCTTCCAGCTAAAGAAAAGCAAAGCAGGTATGACTACAGCAAGGCATGACCCAGTAAATACACATCCTGGGAGTGGACCCTGTTTGCCTTTCTAAGCCATGTGACCCTGCTGAACTCCCCAGTTCGAACCTCAGTTGCCTCGCCTGAAAATGGGAATATACATACATCTTGCTTCATAGGATGGCTGTAAGGGTCAAAGGAGTCAACGAATAAAAAAAGTTTAGCACAAAATTAGCACCCCGAAATATGCCAGTTCCTTCTAGGACAGCGCCTTAGCAAAGAAACCGGCAGGTCTTACGCATTTTATTTGATGCAAAGGAAGCATCAAATAAAATGCATAAGGAAGCAAGGGAGCTGGAAGGAGGGGATGGGCTCTGCAGCCTGGGGACGTTTTTGCTGAGTAAGCAATAAAAACAGCATGCGTTAATACAGCCTCGGAGCTCAGGGAGCTCAAAGGGCTGTAACAGACATGATCTCACTGGAATTTTTTTTTTTTTTTTTTTTTTTTTTTTTTTTTTTTTTTTTTTTTATTAGCTTCTAAGGCAGGTTAACAGGTTCCTCCATCTCTGCCGAGACAGTGAAACTGCCGGCTCCCCAGCCTCCCCTGACACGGCGAGGTAGGGGCAGCCTTTCGGAGCCTGCCTGAGCGTCAAGGACCCAAGATCTGTCTCCTGATCTACAATCTGTCACAAGCCAGGCATCACAGAAGGAAATTAATTTTTTAACAATAAACTTGCTAGGGCTTCCCTGGTGGCGCAGTGGTTGAGAGTCCGCCTGCCGATGCAGGGGACGCGGGTTCATGCCCCGGTCCGGGAAGATCCCATGTGCCGCGGAGCGGGTGGACCCGTGAGCCAGGGCCGCTGAGACTGCGCGTCCGGAGCCTGTGCTCCGCAACGGGAGAGGCCACAGCAGTGAGAGGCCCGCGTACCGCAAAAAGTAAATAAATAAATGAACTTCCTAGAGCAACACGACAGAAATTCTGTTTCTGTTTTTCTAAAGAGCAGAGCAAGGAGGGAAGAAGGGAGGTTTGGGCTCAACCCCGGGGTTAATCCTGGATGCGCTTCCCAGTCTGCAAAATGGGGCAGATAGCTCTCCCCTTGTGGGGCCGTGCGGAGGACCAGTGCAGTGAGGACAGTCCAGGCACGTGACCACCCAGGGATGGGGCCGTTGCTGTCGTACTGCTCTGTTACCCGCCGCCTCTTGGTTTCTCCTTCTAGGAGTCTTCACTCAGCTCTGGTTTCAAGACCATGCTGTGACATCCTGATGTTCCTCAGATGTCAGCCCCCCACTGTGAGAGGCTACCTTCCTTTTGATTATTCTAAGTCTGCATCAACTCCACCCACTGGCCTTGCCTGGGCTTCCTAGCTGAGCTCTGCTCCCGAGGCCACTGCTGGGGCTCAGGTAGAATGACTACCACGGCCCTGGACATCTCCGTGCAGGGAACCCCCTGCTTTGGGATTACTGAGCCCAGGCAGCATGGTGGGGTGGAACAAGCAGGACCCCTTTCTGCGGAAGCCTCAGTTCCCCCGTTGGTAGGCTAGTGCTTGAATCCCTGTGTGACCGCTCGATGGAATGAGAGCACGTCTATGAAATGTTTCATAACCGGGAAAAGCGCTGAGCGGGCGAGGGCTGTGTCAGCCGTCCTCCCCTCCCCTACCTCCTCGCGGGAGGATGCTCGCCGGGGAAGACACGTGGGGAGGAGGGGCCGGGGGCTCCAGGGAGCCCATGGAGGGTACCTGGTCCCAAGGCTGCAGCCCGAGCCTGGGGTGTGTGCAAAGGGGACAGGAAGGAGGGGTCCAGGCCCTCCTGGGTGGAAGGCCAGTCCTGCCCAGGTCAGTGTTTACTCTCTCCCCTAAATGACTCACAGCCACATCCTCGCCCTCCGGCCAGCTGCTCTCCCACGAGTCCCTTAAGCAAATCCACTGTGTGTGCTTGGTGACCACACAGCCCTTTCCCTGGCGCCCATCTGAGAAAGCAAGAAGCTCCTCCAGCCCCAGGTCCAGCCCCGGGAGGCAGCGCGGAGCAGCCGGGGACGTTCAGGCTCTGAATTCGGGGCACCGGCCAGGCCCGTTCACTCGGGAAACTCTGCTCCCATTTCCTCATTACAGCACAGCCCCGTGGCTGAGGCCTCGACAGGCAGACTGCACACACGAGCCAGGGGACCCAGAAACGCCCGGGTCTCAGTGTCCCCGCCTGTGAAACAGGCATAATAGTAACAGCATGCCTTTGCAGGGTTCCTGGGAGTTAAGCCAGGTACCTGGCACACAGGAGCACCTAAGAAAGGTGAGACACTTGCTACTGTTAGTATTCACGAGGCTGAGCTGGCATTCCCATCAGTAAGAGGGAGATTAAAGGCGCACCTGCCCCCAGAATTTATTAAGAGGATTAAATGAGAAGATACTTGTAAAGTGCTTAGCGCGGTATCTGACACTCAGTAAGTGCTCAGCAAATGAGAGCTCTAACGATTCAAGTAGGAGGGGAAGTCCACGCCCGACGGATGAAGTTTTTCCAGGAACCCGGGCTGTCGGAGGAGGGGCTGGCCTCAGCTTGCACACGGAGAGTCTCTCTGGCCCGTGACTAAGGCTGGGGCAGCAGGATTCAGCTGCTCGGGCAGGGCGGGGTTGGGCCGATGCCTAGGCTGGCCCACATTCAGGGTGATGCGTTTTTCCCATAAGGCCTGGGTAACTCCAGAGCTAGCACTGGCCTCCCAGTCCCTGGGGCCTGACACTCACCGGCCAGCAACGAGAGATGCTTCGTAAAAGAGGCAAAGACTCCACAGCCCTCAAAACTGCAAACGGTGAGAAAGACAGGGACGGAGCTGGGGAGGAGAGGACAGATTCACAGGCGCATGGCATTTGATAAATGCCACCCTCTGTTTGTTTAACCACCTGAGGTGATATGATAGCATGGCAGGTCTGGGTGCCAGGCTGTTCTGGGACAGGGGCCAAGTCAATTAAGACCAGATATT